>MKEJ01087979.1:70000-110252 GCA_001753735.1 Embelia ribes
ATCGGTGAAGTCCTCTTATTGGAATAACCAATCAATGCCGCACTTCCTGCTCTAACCGCTACCAGCCATCAGAACAATCCGGACGAGCCACACGGAATAATCCTTTCTCTTTCTTCAGATCACGTCCGGGAGAGGAAAAGCTGAGCAAGGAAGGTCAATATCGTAATTACATCTTCCTAAAAGAAAAGGATTTGCGTAAAAAGATTTCCACCACAACGGGAAGCAAGGCAGCCTTTAGCTACCCGGGTTACCGAACCTAGAGAACAAGGGAGAGCAACTAGCGAACCTGCAATTATAGTATTACGTAGCACAATCACTTTCTCTGTCTCCAAGTACTCCCTTTCTAGATGTCCACGTAGGAGTGCGGATCCCTAGTTATGGATTTCAAACCGTTTCCCTCATAATCAGAACAAGAAGTCAAGAAGTGAAGATGGAGTTGGTGGGGAAGGCTTTCCGGGGCGGCAAACGAGGAGATAGGAAGTTTGGCCAGGTTTCGATACATGTTTTTGGTCTAGTTGGCGCAGTTGGAAGTTGCTTGGGAGGATCTGTGCTGGTTGGTAGACTTGCTGGGGTGCTTGCTTATGGTGACATAGATCCATAGGTATGTGCTTGCAGTCGGCTCATAGAGCACTGCGGAAATCAAACTCAAGTCAAGGGGTAAGGTGTAGTCAGCTTCCCCGCTCACGTTTCGGGTTGCTAAGGTAAGATTCTTGAAACAACAGTCCTAGGAGGGAAGTTTTCGGGGATACGCAGCCGGGTGGCGAGAAAAGAAGATTGATTATTTAAGCAGCGAGACCCTACCGTGAAAGCTTCGGAGCGATCGGATTGGACCTTTCCCAGCAGCGCTGGTGACAACATGAAGGGAAAGAGAAGTGTGAGTAAAGCACTTTTGATAAAGTAATACTAAACTGAGCATCCTGCATATGATCAATCAAAATCTGTGCTATCGGGCATTGGAGCATCCTTCACATGAACCCACTACTGATATGAAGCTAGATCGTGGATCTCGATCCCATCGACTCTTCTGGTTATGCATCTTTACTTGGGTATGGGTAGTTAACTTGTGTCCCTTTCCACCTGCTCCTCTTGATCAAGCACAGACACATCCAGCCTAAATTCCAACAAACCCGGCCTAGATAGAAGAGGTTTCCACTCCCGCCTATTCCACTATGGAGCACTAAAGCTTACTGCCGTCACCTGCCCTCTTTGAGTTCTATTAGAATGCCAGGGCGTGGAAGACTTCTTCTTATAAGCATTTCTTTGACCGAGATTACAGTACCTTCACCAAAATCTTTCATTCCTTGACTTGAGTCCCGAGAGTTCCTTTCCTTTGAGCATTAAATTGACCCGTAGAGGGCTTTACAGCGCCTGATCTTAATGAATGATCCTTAGGTGAGGTGCCGAGTGGAAGGGCCACTGCTCAACGGGGGTGCCAAGAGAAACCATCAACGAGTGAGCTACTAGGATGAAAAGGAATTTCTTTGTAAGCGATCGTTCAACTTTCGTTTTGAGGTGAGGAACGATACCTTTGATAGGCGTGCAACTTCTGACTCTCCCTATGGGCGAGTGAGGAAACCTCCGACTCCTTCCTTGTAGCTGCTTAGATCCCTTGATTTAGGCTTCGATCCCCACTTTTCAGGCATCTGCTTCAGGAAAGGCAGTTGACTTGGTCGAATCCCGATTACGATCAAAAGGCAAATCTTGACTTGCAGTGGAATAACGGCTTTGCGGAGGAACACCATCGAAGGCTGTTGCTGGGAGAGGTCCATTAGTCCCACTTGAGGGTCGATTGCTTCCATCCTCAATTGCTTCTTTTGAAGGTTACATGCCTGCTAGCCTGGGACGAGACAGAGATTGAAGCTTTGATCCTGCGGTTGAAGGTGATATACCAACAACATGAGCTAGCATGGTTTCGGGTGCGATAACATGGGATATGGATATGTTTTCTTCGATGCCTAGGCAGGCTGGGATTGGAGCTGCTCGTGATTAGACCTTCTATATGACTGAACTTCCCCGCAACAAGATAGAAAGAAGAGTCTGATTCGGAGAAAGATTAAGACCGTCCAATAGTGATCTACGGATAGCTACCGACGTGAGAGGCCTAGAGTGAAGCTCTGGCAGAGTGGCTCCCTTGTTAAGTGTAGGGCCCCTTGGCTTTGGCTTTAAGCTTCATCCGCCGCAGATGAAGTAGATGAGGCAAGGGCCGTGGTGTGCGCTGACGGATCATTTAATTGCGTATATGACGATTGCTGTGAGATTTGAGAGTTCCATTGTCCGGTCTCTCAAAGGAAGAAAGATGGGAAAACAAAGGAATCGAGAGATGAGTAGTTCCTTTGATGAGGGGCCCCTGGTCAGGGAGAGCAAAGAGGAGTAGTTGATTCAGACTACCACGTGCTGGTATTGTTACGACTCACTTGGGACATTCCATCTTGATACGTGGCCGGGCTGCTACTAGTAGGCTTCGCCGCTACGGGAATTTCCTTGAGGAGACCGCTTTTCCCGATCGACATCTTCCCAAACTGCATCTTGGCTAACTTCTTTTGGACGTTTCCCCTTAGCTAGTTCCGTATCAGTAGCAGAGTTGAGACCTACTCTAGCCGATCCAACTACAGAGGATCCAGCTTATCTTAAGGGTGGGTTAGCCCCTTTCTCCGAATCCGAATTGAGCCCCTAAGCTAGAGCGAGCCCCCGCCCTTTTGTCTACCGGATGCACTTCTTCGACGAATGACATGCTCTTGTGCAACTTCCTTTCGATCGTCCAATGGACCTCTTGATTATAGGCTAATCAACAGTCTCTCTTTCGTAATTAGGTTGTTCACCGATTATCAGCCTATCCTATCGCCAGTCTGGAAAAAGAGGCAGTAGCTGCTGGACTTGTTATCTAATTCGTTCTTCTTTCCAATCTTTCTTCTACCGTAAGCCCTGTTTAAGGTCTTGTTAATGTCCCACCATTAGAAGACATCGTAGGTGTGGTCTTGTAGCCCTAAATGCTCATCTCCGTCAAATCATCAGTTTCCCTCTCTCTTTGCTCCAAGCCAACTGATAATTGGCCACATCCTCTTGTTAGCGATGCTATTGATTTCCGAGTTGTTTGCTAGGCTAGTTGATCAAGGATTTGTGCTCTCTGAGCTAGGAGTTTTCTTTCTTGGCTTTGTGGACCCTTCTAAACCTGCTTTAGTAGCTCGAGATCGTACTTTGGATCTTGTTCTTTCCTTTCGATCAACCAATCTTGTTCTAATTCCTTCCTTTCTTCGGTGTCTTCCCTTTCTCTCTAAAGGTTTCCTGCTTTCCATACCTCCTTCCGAGGAATAGAGTAAGATATGTCCAATTCAAAGGAGACCCTCGCCTCTCTATAGTCCTGGATGGTGATTTGCAGAGATGCAGTTTCGATTTGATGCGCATAATTCTATGTTTTTCACTCTAAAAATGGAAAGACGCAAGATGAGTTGTTTTAGTGGTTCTAGTAGTTGGATGATATCGAGACATGGAGTTAACCCCAAGGTAGGCAAAAAGTGTATCCATCTCATAGGGTAGGATGGTGACCCAAGCGAGAGACTAATAGCTTCCTGTGCTTCTTCTTTCACTAGCATTTCTTGTTGGTGATGCTGCTTGCACCTTCTCGTCGAATAGGTAGTCTCGCTTTCCGGGTAGGTCTTTCTTCCCAGTCTATCTTTCTTGGGTTATTCTGTGGTCTGTATACCGAGTGAGTAGTCCCCTCCTGGGTATCGAGGAAGCAAGGCTGCGAACCTTGTCACCTTAACCCTTGCCAGCGGAAGGCCAGAGCCTATTGATGATGTCGAGATAGTCTTCGAAGCAGGCAAAGCTCTCTTCTATTCCCCTTGTGAGCTAGAGCTGGAAAGGTCAATGTAGAGCCCTTCTCCTACCTCGATGTGAGTTCGAGGCCTCAATCCTAGCCATAGTGGCACTCGATTGGCGATGGTTCGATTCCTGAGATTGAGATCTCCGCTATTCTCATTTGTCTGCTGGTGCGGGTGCTATGCCTTCTAAGTCATCGCATCTGGCTCCCGGGAATGGATTAGAGATCAGAGTAAGCAATAGAAGGAGAGTGACGACTATTAGCCAGGAGTGAAAAGCCAAAGAAAGTAAGGGCAATTCTCTTTCACTGCTTTGTATTGCGTCGATAAAGACTTCTTTCCATGACATGCCCCGCTATCTATGTTTACTGGAACCGGGCCTTAAGGTGAAGGGCCGCCTCTCTAAGAAAAGAAGTTTGGGGGAATCAGGAAGAAGAGCTCTTGCAATGGATTCCTCAGCAGCGAATGCAAAAGAAGAAAGAAGGAAGGGAAGACATACCAAAGAAGAAAGAAAGAGTAAACTAACTAAGCTAGTGCTGATGCCTCTGAGAGATTATAGGACCGAGAAGCTTGACTTAGAACATTTCTTTTCCCTTTAGTACGATAGCTTTTATTTAAGCGGAGGAGAAAGACGGATCTTCGGATGCCACTAATCCCGTCCTAGCTTTGAATCAATATAACTAGACTCGGGCAACCTTTGAGAATCCTATCTTGACTGCCTTCTTCCCGCAGAACGAAGACAGAGGCAGACTTCAGCTTGAAGGAGGAATGGCTTCTCCACTAATGGTTAACGATACTGATGATGCCTAAGCCGTGTTCGCTTTTCTAAGGATCCCCACGGAGCTAGGAATTTCTTTCTCTTCTCTTGAATGACCCGAAAGAACGGGCCTTCCTTCCTGAAGCTTACCTATTTGAGGGATATTTGAACTTCGAATGGCTATCGTATCTGTGAGCAACTTCATTTGAATTTTATCGATGATCCGTCTATTGCCTAAACCCTGCGCCAAAGGAGAGTCGTGAAATAGAAAGCTTTTTCTTTTCCCTTATTCTCTTTAAACCAACCCTTAAGCCCTTCTTTAAAGCCTAAACAGGACTTCCCCCTATCCTCTTTCGTAGGGAAAGAAAGAAGAGTAAAAACTGAGGCTAAGTACTGGATGAAAGAAGCTCGGCAAAGACTATGACGGAAAGTATTAAAGCTCTGATTTCGAATAGTACTTACGAGATTTACTATTTCTATTTAGTCTAACTACGGCCTTTGCGCTTTGGTCCCGTGAAAGAAGACTAATGAAGTTCTGTAAGTATGAAAGCTAAAAAAAGAACTGACTAAAGAAGCATAACGTAGCGTAGGATTCCCTAGGAGGGTGTCCGAGCGAAGGTTCTCTTTTTTCTTGGAGAAAGGCATGTTTTAGATTCCTGGAATGACATTCTAGTTTTAGACTCTTTTTTTTGTAATCAAAGTATAGAGCTTCCCCTTTCCCTCCCGCATACCAACCTCCATCGCTATAGCTGCTCTAGCCCTTGTCTCGCCCTAATGCCTTCTTGTGCTGTGCACTCGTCGCGTTCTATACCTAGTTAGCAAGCACAGGGAAAAAAAGGATCCGTGTTGGCGCACTATACCAAATGCCCTAAGACCTTATTGTCCCTTCACCCAAAAAGCCTGCCTATTTAGCCGTGTCCCACTCCCATTCTCTTCCTCGTTAGAAAGCCGTTCGGTTGGCGTACTTCTGTATAGACCCACCACTCAACTAGTCTTTTCGACCTCTCTTAGTATTTAAGTATCCTTCTTCTCTTCCGCTTTTCTAGCTGATTGAAGCAGGGATAGCCTCCACGTAACTAAGACGGCCGTCTTGAGCAAAACGAACTCAGCCCTACTTAGCCCTACCTAATACGGAGCAGCACCGCTAGCCCTATCCTATGGTCCCTCGCGAAGCCTACGCTCTAGCAAGAACAACTGCATCTAGCTCAGAAGCTACAGTCCTTGCTTCATTCCCTCCTAGTAGGGTCGGGAGATAGTCGGGATTTTAGTAAGAAGTAAAGGGAGAGTCCTGGCTTTGTAACAATGTCTGCAACAAATACTAGCTCAGAGCCCCTTCATCAACTCGGAGACTGAACTTATTATCATCCTCGCTCTGAGTGAGGTAGTTTGGTTTCGGTTAGCTTCGGGTTTTCGCTCTAGCAACAGCTTGCTGATAACAAGAAGGAGGGATAGGGTTTGTTGCCTCCCATCTAGCTTCGAACCCTTGATTAACCCAAGATATATCTTCCCGGTATATGGCATGAAGAGCTTTAGACTCCGGTGTCGAAGAGCGAAGATCGTCTTTATAGAATCTCTAAAGCAAGCCAAAGTGTAGACCTATTATTCCTAGGGATTGGATGCATGGCTTCGAACTATGCCAACCAATGTTGTTTTTCTTCTTTGTTGTCCTAGGAAGCTTTCTGCCTTTCGTTGCTTGATAAGGAGTTCATCTTTCGATGCCGCCTATTCCTGACCGGACTAGAGTAAGGTATGCCCTTAGGGTAGCTGCTTCTGTTCGTATTCTTGTTGTAGCTGTCTTCTTGTGGTCCGAAGTAAGATGGAAGGCTTGAGGATCAGAGAGAGGTGTACCATCCAAAGCAGAAAGTTTCACAATCGAAGCAATTGGTGTGGCACAAGGTTTGCAACCAAGCATGTTGGTCCGGCGGAGTCAATCTAAAGCATATTTGGTTTGTGACAGGAAGAAGGCCAGAGGAGTCACGCTGAGCTTCAATGCCAAGGAAGTCAGTGAGATCACCCAAGTCCTTCATGGCAAAATCTTTATTGAGACGGTGAATAAATTGAGTGAGAAGAGATCCGTTGTCACCAGTTAAGATGATTTCGTCAACATAAAACAAAAGAACGATACAGCCAGTAGAGGAATGGTGAAGAAAGATGGAGGTATCTGCAACACTCTGACGAAAACCACTTTGGAGAAGATAGGTACTGAACCGTTGAAACCATGCCAATTGTGCTTGACGAAGACCAACAATGGCCTTATGAAAGCGACAAAGATAAGTAGGCTTAGAAGGATCAACAAATCCAGGAGGTTGTTGCATGTATACCTCTGTCAAAGACCATGGAGGACCTTTTCCTCATGTCGCTACCAGCTACAGATCAGATATGACCAGTTGAAGAAAGAAGAAAAGATCGATGAACGATTAAGCGAGACTTTGCCTTAGAGACCAATGAAATGCTACTGAAAAGCTTTATTAAAAAAAAATGGGAAGACCTCTTGCTTCTGCTTCCCTGCTTACTTTTGCTATCACCTCAACAGCTTTCGACCTGCTCACTTAGAATGAAGATCAATAATGGGCGGAAAGGCTTTACACAAGACCACAGAGCGATAGAGCCTTCGCTTACCTGCTTAACCGTGCCCTCCTATCGTACCTCCAAACAAAAGGAGAATTGTTCTGTACGTGGACGAATGTATAGGAAGAGGTACGGCGGTATCCCGTATTCCAAAAAAAGGGATCAGGGGGCTTTATGATCGGAGAAAGGGAAGGAAGTTGCTAGAATTGGGCCTAAAGTAATGGCAGCAACTAGACTCTCCGTTGTTATAGTTGTGGAGAGAGAAGCCATTCATCTTATTCATGTCCAGAAAGAAGAGTTCACTTAGCTGAAGGTGAGGAGGTAGAAGAAGAGACGAATAGAATAATCCGGTATTCGATGATTATGGTGATGAAGAGGAGGAAATTGATGTGCTACCAGCTTGTGGAGAGAGTTTGGTGGTTAGAAGAATTTTAACAGCAGCTAATTTGAGTAATACTGAGGATTAGCGACGTCGAAATCTTTTTCGAACACGTGTTACATGCGCTGGCAAGGTCTGTGATGTGATATTAGATGGGGGGAGCTGTGAAAATATTGTCTCCAAAGAAGCTGTTGAAAAACTCAAGCTTCCCACAGAGAAGCATCCGCATCCATACAAAGTTGCTTGGTTCCGAAGAGGTAATGTTTTTCCGCTTACTACTCGTTGTTTGGTGCAATTTTTATTGGGAGATAAATAGGATGATGAAGCTTGGTGTGATCTTGTCCCTATGGATGCATGCCATATTTGACTTGGAAGACCATGGTTATATGATCATGACATGACTCATTTAACAAAAAACAAGACCTACACCTACAAGAGGGATGGAAAAAGACTCACTTTGCATCCGGATGAGCCAACCATAAATCATAAGGACAGCAAGGAAAATTACTTTCTCACAGCTAGACAATTCGAGAAGGCAAGCCTAGAAGCAGGTGTAGTGTATACGCTGGTGGGTAGAATTAAAGAGAGCAAACAGTTGGAAGAAAATTAAGATCAACTCCCAGAATGTTGGAGAACTTTCATCAGCAGCAGCAGGCGGGCTTAGGCTCAGTTCATCGATTGCTGTGGATTCTGTTTGAGTAGAAGATTCTATTCATGAGGAGTAGCGATTCGCGTTCTTTCAATAGTAGTTCTCTCTCCCCTTCATCTCATACGATCTCTTGGTTGGTCTAGCCCTTCCATGAGGAAAAGGCTCGCAATGGCTTTCTTTTTTTAGTGAAAACGTGAGCTGGGGCTCTCTTCTGGGTCTAGGTATGTGATAAAGGTGCTCAAAACGGCATTCTTTTTTAGTATAGTAACATCTGCCCCTCTAGTCTTTCTTGCCTTAAAGGGACAGGCCAAGGTAGTAACGGTATGAGATAGGAATAGCTATTGTGGGTCAGTCAGTCTATCTTGCCTTCTCCCCGATAGGTCTCACCTCACTAAATCCTGCCTCTTGTCGGTTAGTCACCCCCTTCTCTTGTCATGCGTGCATCTCTTTGGTCGGTCAGTGACTCTTTCGTTCTTTCCTTGCGGTAAGTAAGTAACTCCTCCCTTCCTTAGTCAAAGGCCAGCAAACAAGACAACTAAGTCGATCTGGGGATCTTAGCAGCATCGCTTATTCCTCCAACGTCTTCTTCTTAAATAGCAATAGCATCGGAGTCGTTCACAAGAACTGCTTTTCTATTCCGAAACCTAGAAAGCGAGAAAGAGAAGTCCTTTAATTAAGCAGAAGTGATCAACGAAGACCTAAGAGCGGATGGCGAATCCTTTCTCTCTTGGCTTGGGTTTACCTATATTAAAGAGATGGGCCTTGAGCCTGATCTTTCTTCTTTATCGCCAGGGTAGGCCTTTACTTTTTTTTGCCGGGGGCTTTGTTGCTGGGTCTCCTCCCCTACTTCTCTTTCTCCAATAGCTCCTTTTCCTCACAGACTAGGGGATGAATCTCTAGACCTAAAAGCTGTTATATAAAGCACTGCTGCCACTTCCTTTGCTACCGGCTTCTTTCAGTTCTAAAGTGTAAATCAAGAGGCTAAACTCGATCTATCTTTCCGGCTTAGCCGAACCCCTCACCTGGGGTGACTGAAGGATATTCTGATTCAAGCTCTGAACCAAAGCGAATTCTTTTCTCTATTGTACCCTCATCGACATCTCCTTACGCTGATTCAATAGCAGCTGGGTCGTTCACAAGAACAAGAGCTGAAACACGTTCAAGCTCAAAGCTACTGGTTCTGTCATACTCTATTCTATTTCTTTCTACTCTCGAGTTACTGGCTTTCCTTTTGAGCAGACTAAGAAGAAGAAGAAGCCCATGGAGCGGTAGCAGCTACGACTTCTTCCTTCTGGGCTTACTTGCCAAGTCCAATAGCAACGGATTCTGTACCAGCAAACCATATTTAACCGGGTGTTCCCTCTCCGTTCTAGCTTTCTAAATAAGTAAAATCGGTGCGGGAAAAACTCCTAAATCAGTAAATCCGGAAGTTCCTGCCTTCCCCAGAGTTCTTCCTTAGAGGGTTGGCACAAAAGCAGCAGATATTGAAACTAATAGCAAAGAAGGCTAGGCTCCTCGAACCAGATTCTATTAGATCTTCCTATACCGTAATTAGCTAATCTCGATGAAAGAGCAGGTAACTACATAAGGCAGCTTTCCCCGCTCTGTCTTCTCTACGATTTACGGGTACTTACTCGTGTACCGAATCAAACAAGAGGAGGTTGCCTGATGGGACGTCGGCCTTTGCTAAGGACTTTGCCGGGGTTGAACCCCTATCTTCTAGTAGCCGCCCTTCCTCCAAGACTTGAATAGTAGGTATGGGGCACGCTTCTTTCAGGAGACAAGCTACCTGAGGCAAGTAGCTAGTTGACCGTAGGTTTAGAGCACGCTAGGATAGATTCTAACTAATTCTCTCTCTCCGGTCTTGCTCTTCCTCTTGCTAGGCGAATGGGCTTTGGTGGATCCGATCCCCCAAGAAAGGTTTTCATTCCTGCTCTGGGGGTTGTCGTAGATCACTAGGAGAGAGAAGAATGTATTAGCTGTTAGCTCTTCTTACCTAGTAGCAGTAGGGATAGGCTGTCTTCTCTTTGTAGTTGGGAGAGCTGGATGGGGCAAGGGGTCTTTCTTTAGGAATTCTTAAACCGTGGGCTCCATAAGTTCTTGCCGAGGACTCGTCAGAACAGCCCTTCTCTTCCTTGACTAGCAGCAGCTCCCGCTAAAGCAGTTGCTGCTTACACTAGCTAGGCGAACTCCCGCTCTGATCCAGCTACCCCTCTTGCCGCTCGGCATTCAGTTGAATGTGGGATAATTGCTGCAATGCAACCCCTTCTCTTTAATAGCAACCGATTCTAGCAGCTTATTCTTGCAAAGATGAGGTTTAGCTTAACAATGTCTTGGTTGGAGCTATGGGGTATACCTTAGTTGTTCTTTATATATGGCAATTCCGCGCTAAAGCCCTTTATTAAGGCAGTTCAGTCGCTTTGAGATGAGCCCATAATGCCAATGGTGAAGGAGCTTTCTTTCTGTCTTTCTGGGATCAGTACTGCTTTATTAAAGACTCTCGAAAGCGAGTTGCCCTTTCGGGTGGGTAGAACTCCTACCCACCTTCTTTTATACGTTGACGACAACATTCTCACCGGATCAACTCACGACGAGGACTACCCATGCCATCCGGGCTGAAGCCCTTCCCTTGCCCCCGGCTCACACACAGGAAAATTAAGAATGTTGGTTTTGGATTGCCCAGGCATTGGGAAGGGATGCGGAAACAGGAGAAAAAGACGAGAATAGAGGCGAGAACAAGGGCAAGCCGACCACTATTTTTCCATTCAAGGCTATTTGGAAGAGAAGGAGCGTCATCACAGGACAAACCGATCCTTTCGACTCTCTTCCTTGGCAAGTTGACCGGAGGGATTCATCCATTCATGCAGTCAGTAGTAAAATGGTCCCTCTATCTAATGAATCAATGGCCGCCGATTCGGTTCAATGCTCTTTAGTGCCTTCGTGATCTCTAAGGAGAGAGGAGAACACACTATAGCTTAACGACTTGCTTTTAACGACTAGAGTTTCGATCGAGCTAAAGCCTTTCTAAGTTGGTTGGCTAAAGGAAGAGAGGGGCTCAAATACTCAGATTCATTTCAATCTGGTTGGGTGAACATCCATCTCTCTATCCTTTTCCTGTGTCTTGGTCTAGTGGTCATTCCTCGCCCTCGATAAAAAAAAACCAACTTCATTAGTCGTCTTTATTTCCTCCTTATGGTGTTCAGTGGCTCGACCGGACCCACGTCCTTTCGAAATCATCCATCCATCCCAAACGCCTACTCAAAACTAAGAGGGGGCGGGAACGGGAAGAAGAAGTTGTTGCGGTGCCAGTAGAGGATAATCCATAGAGTAGGATTGGCTCCAACCGGATGAGAATAAGCCCATCTCTGCTGCAGTTGCACGGCAAGGGAAGGGCTGTTCGGAAAAGGCAAGGTTCGTTCGGGTCCTTTCTCGGGCTTGTTTGTTCGTGTATCCCGTTTCTCGCCTTTGTTGCTCTATAATGACCACTCGACTTCTATTCATAACGGATTTCTTTACGGGGAGGAGTTTTTTTTAGGATCGAAGGTTTGAATCCAGAACGTTCGACTGCTTTGAAACGAGAAGGGCTGTTGTGATTCTACGGTTTAGAGCATTACCAATTAGCTACTAGTAGCTCTTAGTAGATAGCCAGCCGGGCTTTATACTTCCCAACGACAACTATTGATTCCTTCCCGGCCTTGAGAAATGAAGAAGTAGAGATCCCCACCGGAGAAGCAATAAAGCCTTCATTCGATCGACGATTAACCCTCAACAAAAAAAAATTCCACCTCCTTTCGTTCGTTTCACCCTCGGTCGCCCATTCCGTTTCCCCCACGAGTTGTTAGGCCAGGCTTCTTCTATCACTTGATCCGACTTCCATAAATGGAAGACTATAGGCGCAGAGGGTTCCGACTCGACCGTTTTCGGGTTGCTATAATTCACTTAAAGCGGATGAATGGATTCCCTTTCTCACCCGTTCCCGGAAATGAATTAAAGATTTGCCTGCATCCCTCCCAATGCCTGAGCAACCCGGAGAAAGCAACCAGATAGATGTATGTCTGAGCTAAACCAACCTCCCCTTGAGAGATAGATAGACTCCTTCACTAGCGTTAGAGGGGCCCCCCCAAAAAAAAGAAACCCGAAATCAAAAAGAAAGAAGAGAAATTGGGCCATGTTTCCAGAGAGAGACCGCCTTCTCTCAGGCCAGCAGTCTTCTACTTCTAGTCGACTGCTCTATGACGGGCTTCCCTGTTTCCTGGGCTCTGCTCGCTCGTCTACGCTTCGACCCAGCAAGTCATAATTGAAAAACAATGTTTCCTTGCCTGCATTAAGATTTAAAACGTGTCGTCAAGAAAAAAAAATGGAAATAGTGAATCAAGATCTAGATGAATCCCTATCTTTATCTCTATCTACGGAGATACCTATCTATATGGAGAGAGATCTCTCTATGGATCGATCTAGACTATCCTCTATCCGGATAGATATGTCCCTATGAGCGACTACGCCGATCTTTATATGTTTTGGCCACGTCCGTTTCCGCTCCGAAGAGGAAGGTTTGGATCTTTCAATCTTATGTCGTGAGGGATGTGACCTATGTTAGGTCCATAAGATACCACAGCTTTTGGTGTTCTATGATTCACCTCCGAATAATGAGTAGGTAGTTCGATCCTTTTTATTTTTCTCTTCATAGTAAACTGATGGGGGGATGCGAAGCAATAGGTCGAATTACTATATAAAGAAGAGTTGTAAACTATAGCACTTCTTGCTCGAGTAGGAAGATTTCGGGTTTTCTCGTTCCTTCTCTTCGATAAGAATAGGGATTTGAAATGATACAAATTCCTCTTAATTATGTTGTGCTCAGCGAAGAAACTGCCTAAGCATACTTTTTCGGATCCAAACTTCTTTGTTCTTTCTAAGTCTTCTTCTTGCATAGAAGAACGTAACTGTTGCAAAAACCGGGATTTTAGTAGTAGGCGGCATCCCCTCTTAGTTTTGAGTAGGCGGAACCATTCTGTTTTGGTTCTTCTCCACATTCTTACCGGGTGATCCAGGAATTTTCCTATGATTTTATCAACTGATATTTCGATATAGAAAGATCTCCTTATTTCTTCACCGCGGGTTCTCGCATCATTTTCTTGAAAAGATATTATATCACCGTGGGATACTTTAAAATGAGTAATGCTCACTATTACATTATTCACACAAATCCTTCGATGACTTATCGGCTGCCTTGCTTGAGGAATAGTTTCACGAAAATGGAGACGAACCGGAATAACGTCCGATCTTGTTTCTGGATTGAGTAGAAAAGGGATATATGAAGTTCGTTCTGTTCCTCTGTGCATCTCTGTGATGGGTAAATCCCCATGAAAAAGGGGCAACTTTCGTGTAGTTTGTGATTGGATGTAACTGTTAAGATTTTCTCTCGGATAAATCTTTCTCTTAATAGATCTCTTTTTGTTCCGAAATCTTCGTAGAATGCGGCGTTGTATTATTGTAAGTTCTCTGTTCCAAACATTTCCTGAAAGTAGACGACACGTTTTAAATCTTAATGCAGGCAAGGCGTATCTCGTTGAATCGGTCTTTTTCACCACATCAAGGTGACAGGATTCGAACCTATGGCCCTCTGTACCCAAAACAGATGCGCTGACCAGACTGCGCTACACCTCGTCTCACCCCCCGAAGCATATAGATCCACCCGATCGATGAACACTCAAACCGAACTCGCCCATCCTTTTGGGCACAGGGACGCGAGAACCAATCCAACACCCCCTTTTTTTTATAAAATCTGCCTCCAGCAAGATAGGGCGAGGCCAAAAAGCCGTATAGTGCAGGAGCGCTCACATTTTTTTTTGCTTCCTCTTTCACTTTCATTTCAAAATCCGGCTCGCTCCCGGCTACGTGTCCAAAGGACAGCCTTCGCCCGCTTAGAAGTGGATTCGAACCACTGACACAAGGATTTTCAGTCCTTTGCTCTAACCAGCTGAGCTACCTGAACCACTTTCCTAAAGTCTGTTTTCTTCATCGAATAGCGCCCTACCTTACCACTTGATTAGTAAGGGAAAAGCCCTTTACTAAACTAAAAAAAAGAGGTTGGGCTTTTTCACTTGTTCGTCAAGCTTTCGAGCAGCTCTTTCAACTACCGCCTAATCTCCCAACATACTAAAGAGCCGAGAGCCAGCCAGGGGCTGGACGGCCGGAGGGAGCTTGCAACTAAAAAGAAGATAGGCCGGTCAAACAAAAAGAACGCGTAAGGGGCTCTCCGCTCCTAGTCACTAAGTAGTGCTATTCTGTCCTCCGGGGAATTCCACCAAGAGGTTCTTTCTCTCACGTAATTTCGCCCGCCCGTTCCACTTCCGTGCCGGAGGAAATGGGATTCGAACCCATGATACAATCTTCTTGTATGTCGATTTAGCAAACCAATGCCTTAAGCCACTCAGCCATACCTCCAAGTTCTCGGAATGGAATTTTATGTGCCGGGTTTGGTTGGTTGCCCGAAGGGCTATCTGATCCGATCAACTGCGTAAGCCGTAGCGCGCTAGCGCGCGTACTCTTCCTCTATGAGCGAGACTCTATCCAGATCTATGGATCTCCCCAGCATCCAAGTGAGACTCCATCCAAAAAAATCTTCCACTCATTGGGCGACACCTTCTTTTCTATGAACACCCCACCACTGAATGATGAACTTTGCCAGTCTTCGCCTCCGACCCGACCAGGAGAGAACACAGGGCCAAGCCCTTACTCGCCTGAATGGAATTCATATCTCCTTCGTCTGGTCGAGAAGGGGGAAAGCCCGGATAACTATACTGTGACTCTTCTATTACATTACGGGGAAGTCCATTCTCATCATGATCGATCCACGTTCTACCGTAGTGCCCGGAGAACCTGGCTTGCTTAGCAACCAAAGCTAGCGTAACGCGAAGGATTTTTTCGTTGATTGCACGAGCAAGACGACAGAGCAAAGGCTAGCCGCTTTTTTCTCTTTCTTTTTTTCCTATCAGTAAGAAAGAGGCTGACTCTCTAAAGAAAGTGAAGTGACCTGTAAGCGAGTGAAGTGAACCGGAGGTTGACTACTTAGAAAGTTCTCTCAGGAATATCCTTTCTCAATAATGGCGAAGGATTCAATCCAGACGGAGGTGTCCCTACGGCTACCCTTCAGAGAAGGGATTCCATCCAACTCCTAAGACGGCAGTAAAATGGAGGGAGATGAAGCTCAGGAACAAGAACTCCAACGAGGCGGGGGATCCATGTGAAGCAGACCGGCTCCCCTCGAATAAGGGTTAAACGCCATAAGAACGCAGACCTCTTTCAAAGCAAATCAAAGCGGCGATACGACTTGATGTCTCAGACCATAAAGATAGGAAAAGGCAATGTAACAAGGGACCAAACGTACCTCCCGTTCAGGAACCATCTTTTCTACTACACTGAACACCAACCTAATCCTGATTCATCACGGTATATCAATTCCATTCAAGTTGGTTCAGTGATTCTTATTTGTTAGTAGGGAAATAGGTCGAAGGTCTCCAAGAGAAGCATTCTTTTATAGTTGTACCTTTCTTTACGTATTATTAATTTTCTGATTTTTAATATTTTTTATATTCATTCCGCAGGTGCAGATTCGGCGTCGGCCTAGGCTTCTTTATACGTTGGATTGGGTACTATAGCCTATGCTTTAGGAACGAACAGGCTCAGGGTCCATAGCTTAAGGTGGATCGAATCCTACATACTTTTCAAACAGACAGACAACAAAAAATTGGAAAACAAATCATCAACTTCAACTGCAGAATGCCCCGGATTGCGCGTATTCTTATTGTGGTAATAGACCCCACATTAGCTTGGCTACTGGAATTTTTTATTCCCCTCTATTTTAAGATTTGGCTTAAGCTTCGGATTCTTAAGATTAGGGGAAAACAGGAGCTTTTGTTTTGGTTTGGATGCAGAATTTTGCTTCAGTCGATAAGTGGGCCCTCTTCTTCTTGCAAGTGCGGGAGCGGTATCGGCTCAAGCAGTAAGTAGGTGGAGCTCTTAGTGCTTGGTCCCTTCCTTGGTTGGCTACCGAAGTCGGTCCTTCTTTGGCATGAGCTGTAGCGTAGACACAAGAAGTAGGAGGATCCGGAAGCGTAGGAGCAAGGTGCAGGAAAGCCAGGTAAGTAGAAAACCAATTGGAAGACCGATCCAGGAACGTCCATAGGGAACGGGATGGAAAGAAGCCTTACGACCCGAGCAGCTTCTCATTCTGCTGTGCCGGTGCGAAAAGCAAGCACGCTTAGACCTTAATGTCAAATCTTAGGTCTGCCGATTTCGCACCAATGAACTCTTTGAGCCTTTGTACAATCGACCCGACTTCCCAGTTTTTTCTCCTTCCGAAAATCTCCCGCTTCTCTTGGTTTAGAAGTTTGGATGAGGTAGCTGAGGATGAAGTCTGTTCAGGCTTCCTTGGTCTTGGAAACCCGTGAAATGATAAGGATCTTGAAGATAGTGACCCCTCGGGGAGCACCTACGAGTAAAATAGGTTATCCCATATTAGCCGGCCAATCAACAAAGATCTGAAGAATGACCTCTTTTTGAGCCGGGGAAGGTAAATTCAATTAGAAGATATAAGAGAGGCGTGAATGGGGGAATAGGATAGCATAAGGAGGAATTAATAGAACTTCATATTCAAAAGAGGAGGTATATGGCAATAGCCAAGTTTACAATAAAAAGAATAGGCTGGTCAAGGTCCAGTGTCTGGGTTTTGTCCAGGTGAAGGTATCCCGAATATGGTCGTCAGCTCATCCCTAGTTATAGATAGAGCAGTCGGTCTGTCTCTTTGACTGTCATTCTGGCAGTCATTCTGTAAGTTATTAAGTGAAGAAGGGAATTGGAAGATAGAAGAGTTGACCCCTTTCTAAACTAAACTATTAGTAAAGTGCGCTCGCCCCGGCCCTGAAAAAGAAATAAGAAAAGAGAAGGAAAGAAGACTACTTCGTATTTTCTCACTATCATTAAGTCAAGAGCACAGCTAGGGCAGGGACAGGAACCTAAAGCGAAATCGCATTATCAATCGAACTCGGTATTTGAAGTTCCGGGCACAGTGACTCTTCCTAAAAGAGGAACTTTTCTTTTGAGCTTGACCAAAGACACCATCGGCAGAATGGCTATCGTCATACTCGGAATAGGCGTATTGGCCTATAAGAATCCCCTTGTCTAGAAGTTCTGAAGCTCGTACTCGTCTCTCTTTCACCTCGTATTTAAAAAAGGCAAGACGCGCACAAGCAAACATGGGTCACGATGGAAAGGGTCAATCAACGTTTTCCGCTTCGAATAGGGACGGTCGTCCCCTTTACCACTTATATCTGGTCTTTGATTTGGTTAAGTCAGTGATTGGAAATCAAAGCAAGGTCCGTGAAGCCAATGAAGTCGCGGGGTCAGCAGGTCAATCCGTTGGTCTAGGGGTAGGTTGGCGAGGAGTTAATCGATATCTGGAATGAGTTCCCCTTCATTAATGGGTCTTCCTTAATAGGTCTCATGGGTCAGAGTACTTGAGCCTTTTTCAAGGATCTCAAATAGCCTTTATTTTTTAGTAAGCCTATTAGTAGCTCGTACCGCTCCTATAGTTCAAGTAGTTGTTGAGTTGTCGGGAAATCTCTTATAAAAGATAGGTGAATCCGGGCCAGCCTGGCACTCTTGAACTTGCTTACGTAAAAGGAGCTTGATTCCTAGCTGCTTCCGGACATGCACCTGCTTCTGGAAACCGTTACTCCAAGTATAAGGAGACAAAGAAAGAGAGGATGAAAGGTTTGAGAGGAATTCTACCCTTGTGGGGGCGGCGTGGCTGGCTAAGAAAGTAAGATGGAAGAAAATGCTTACGTAAGGGAAAGCTGCGAAAGATTCCAACACTTATTAGACGGAATGAACAGATAGGACGACTACGGGACTTAACAAGAAAAGCCCTAGGGGAATTAGAAAAGGCTGAACCTAGAAAGAAAGTACAATGGTAAACGATCTGAAAGAAGATAGGCCCGATCTACTTACCAAATGAAGGATAAACGAGAGACGAAAGGGAAAAGGCTTAGAATCCTAACAAAGATAAGACAGAATCAAATAAAAGACTGACTAAGAGAAGTTGGAATGAGAGTACGGGATGATAAATAGAAAAGAATTCCGCCCGGGACTCTTACACTGTACCAAAAGAAGGGCAAGGGCTATGGGTATAGACCCGAAAGACTCTCGCTTTGGACCACTTGACATACCTAGATACGGACTGCAAACATAGAGGAAAAAAGAATAAGCAGTTTGCCCTAGGCTCGGCTAGGGCAAGTCATCATCTAGCCCATCAGTCTTTCGCCTGCTTTCTATCGGACAACTGCACCCTATCTTACTTCGAGTCCATGATTTAGGTTGGTTTATATTAGAAGTTCTCAACAGCTGCAGAAGCCGAGATAAAGAGATTGATGCTTCGGGCTCTTTGATCCCTTCTTTTGCTGCTTCTTTTGATGCTTCTGCCAACTACATTTCTGCAAACCGTCTTGAAAGCGTTCGCTGCCCGGACGGGGAAAGTAGCTAACCTCAGATGCAGCCCAAGCTCAGCAAAGAGATTTATGTAAGCCAGAACCCCTCACATGATAGAGAGGAGCTCGCATAGAATTGGTCCCCATTGAATACATCGTTCCAAGGAGAGCAGCTCATGGAAGAAGGGCCCTAGTCCACTTGAACAATTTGGAATCATCTCATCCGCTCCTAGTGGACAAATAGATCGAAGAAAGAAGTACAAGGTAAGCAGCTCTTTGAAATCCCAAGGCTAGCTTGACAACGATAGGCGAAAGGAAAGGAAAGAAAGGCTGCCGTTCTAAACGAAAGTCTTAGTAAAGTCAAGCCAAAGGACTGAGGGCAAGAGTCAAAGAGGTGTGAGCACACTACTAGTCGTAGGGTGGGAACGAGAGTTCGATTCTACGCCCATCTTACCTATCTTATATAGCCTAGCTCTTAGAACCCTTGGGATGAGGTAGCTTTTACCACCTTTCAGTACAAAGGAATTTTGAGAATATATAGCATATATAGAACGAAAGTAAGCAATAAGTGAGTGGATCATAGGATAATGGGGCACGAACGGAAGAAGAAGAAGTGACGGTGGATGTATCGAATGTACACAGAGAAGGAGCTAAGCAGTCCCAATGCCCACAGATCTGCTATTGGGGGTGTGACAGTGAATCAAGATGAATAGATAGATTGAAAAAAAGAAATACAATCTAATATATGACGGGTGAATCTTGCAGTGTGAGTTGCCAGGGAAGTCATAAGCCCTGGGCAGCCGATCCCCCTCCTTCTATTCCAAAATACTAATCCCGAGGGGTGCATCCACTGTGTAGTAGTGTTTACCTAGCACTACTCGAGTTGAGGCAAGAATCTCAACTACGCTAAATGAGGATCGAAGACTGCATTATGAATACATAATTAACCGTTAGCCCCCCTTCCCTAGCCACTCTTCCTGCTTAGTAAACTAGCCGATCCTGTACGAGGGCTGCCTTCCTTCTCTGATTCAGCACCTGGAACTTATGATCGGTCGTACCCTTGCTTCTAGCTTGATGGATCCCCCTTCCCCTGGTATACTTTTCTACCACTTACAAGAACAACAACACCTGGAAACCTTTTCTTTAAAGCCTTAGCTCCATATCCCACTGGCCCTATACCTACCAGCTTGTTAACTAGAAACGATTTCAGGAAAGCAACTTCTCTATTCTATTTTTTGCTTTTATTTAAGGAACTGCTGCTACTCGTTTCACTATATGAGAAGGGGGCGAAGAGCACTCTACTTTCTAGTCTAGTGTACCTTAGCTACTCCTTGAGACCTTTCACTTGTTGGTGTAGGGTCCGTTCTATATTCTCCTCCCTCTTAGGGCGGGGGACCTCTCTCTTCCTTTCTTGAAAGAGGAACGAACAAGAGAACAAAACTGGTGGAAACCTCCATACTCATCATCTCTTCTTAGGGTCCTTGCTTGCTTCTTAGCGCTCGCTCCAACTTTCTATTTGCTTAAAACTCTATGAGGCGGTCCCAACATCTCCTCACTGAAAAAGAGAGAATACCAGTTCGCAGGGATGAGACCTAGGTACCACCCATTCGATAGGGATTCGTATTTATATGAGCAGGTGGATAGGGCTAATTCCAACTCAAAGCCCCATCCAATTAAAGATCTGGATCTGGGCGCAGTGTCGAGAAAGAATAGACAAGCCGGTGAAGACACCTCTCTTAGAAGGGCTTTTTCTATATAGGGCTACCTTTACCCATTTTGAACAAGCTCGGAACTGCAGCCTGCGCCTTTGTGACACCGATTCCCTTTTTGATTTGATGAATTCGTAAAAGAGCTTGAAGCGACTCCTTCTCTTATTGTTTAATAAATAAGGTAGGTATAGGAGAAAGAGAGCGAAGCGACTTGTTCTTGTGATTGGTACGGGTGGCCGTACGCGAGTGGCGCTATCCGGTGCGCGAGTTAGGCGACCCGATGGGCCTTATAGTTAGGGAAAGTCAGATTCCACTTATGCTGGGAAACCAGGGACTAAGAACCTTACGATAGCACGCTTATATACCCGTTGGAGTAAAGTAAGAACCGATAGCCAAAGAGATTATAGCGTAGGCTGACTAACTCCTTATTAATTCTAGCTCTAAACCCAGGGAAGGTAGTCTAACTGCAAGTTTTTTAATGGGCTTTTTCTTCTTTTTCTTTTTTCCGGTATGCCGCTCCGCGAGCAAGGAGCGAGAAAGCCAAGTGGGCTGTGGTGATGTCAGAATTTGCACCTATTTTTATCTATTTAGTGATCAGTCCGCTAGTTTCTTTGATCCCACTCGGTCTTCCTTTTCTATTTGCTTCCAATAGTTCGACCTATCCAGAAAAATTGTCGGCCTACGAATGTGGTTTCGATCCTTTCGGTGATGCCAGAAGTCGTTTCGATATACGATTTTATCTTGTTTCAATTTTATTTATTATCCCTGATCTGGAAGTCACCTTTTTCTTTCCTTGGGCAGTCTCTCTCAACAAGATTGATCCGTTTGGATCTTGGTCCATGATGGGCTTTTTATTGATTTTGACGATTGGATCTCTCTATGAATGGAAAAGGGGTGCTTCGGATCGGGAATAACCACTAGTGATAGGGCAAAAAGAGGGGGGAAGGAAGGATAAAGGAAAGAGCGATGCCTACAAAGAATCAATTGATTCGTCATGGTAGAGAAGAAAAACGGCGCACGGACCGTACTCGAGCTTTGGATCAATGTCCCCAGAAGCAAGGAGTATGCCCGCGTGTTTCAACGAGAACACCGAAAAAACCTAATTCAGCTCTACGTAAGATAGCCAAAGTACGGTTGAGCAATCGACATGATATATTTGCTCACATTCCGGGTGAAGGTCATAATTTGCAGGAGCATTCTATGGTCTTAATAAGAGGAGGTAGAGTAAAAGATTCGCCAGGTGTGAAATCCCATTGTATTCGAGGAGTCAAGGATTTACTGGGAATTCCGGATCGAAGAAGAGGCAGATCCAAATATGGTGCGGAAAAACCCAAATCGATATGAATGGAAGATGCCTCTGGAACTTCTTTTTCTCGGTCAGTCGAGGTTACTTTATGAATATCACTAACCAAAGCTCGAGAAGTTTCATTATGTCTGTCAACAACTGGCTCAAGTGTAACAATGACTTCCCTGGCCACTTGCCTAGCCATTGGTGCCACTGTTGCTGACAAGGACTGGTTTATATATATCTAAGATAACTATATCAGCCTCTCGACGTGTCCTTTCGTTAACATAGGTACCAACCTTGTTTTGTTAACTGCACCAAGTATGGTTTCACAGTCACGCCTCCATGACTCCTATATTAGTATTAGTTTAGTTTCTCGTTTATATCTATCGGTCATTTCTTGAATCTGTTTATCGAAGTAGGGCCTTGGACTGATATCAGCATGGATTTGGTGCAGGGCTTGCCCAGGACAGGGCTTGGTAACGATTCGATTTTTGTGGTAGTAGATCGGTTTTCTAAAATTGCTCACGTTATTCCTTGTAAGAAGACTTTCGATGCTATTCACATTGCATACCAGTTTCTTAAGAGGTTGTCAGCTTGCATGGGGTACCAAAGACTATGACGTCTGACCGGCCAGTTTTTGGCTCACTTCTGGAGAACTTTATGGAAAAAGTTAGGAACTATACTAGAGTTCCGCAGTGCATACCACCCACAAACAGATGGTTAAACGGAAGTCGTGAACCGCTGTTTGGGAAATTGGTTGAGGAGTATTGCAGGGGAAAAGACAACCACTCAGTACTGGGGGATCAACCACAACCTCCTTACCCTTTTTACGCTTCGTCACTTCAGTCCAATCATCCTCAGAACTAGACTTGCCAGGTAGAACAGAGGCCTGGTTCACCTTTCTGGTACAAACCTATTCATAATGACCAAAGACTTTGCAAGTAGAGCACCGATTAGGGGCCCACTCCAACTCAAGTTCGGCAAAAACAGTAATCCAATCACCATTATCACACGACAAATAAAACTACTCAACAAAAAAGGGAGAGGCATCGATCTCAACACAGATTCTAGAATAGAAAAGCTAATTCTACTCTTAGCTGCTGTTAATCCATCTGTGTGCAAAGGCTTGCCAACAGCACTAATAAAAGACAACGAACAGTGACTAATTTAACAACTGGAGCAAAGTTTCATGGTAATCCAGACCCTCTAACTTTGTATAACCTTTGGCAACAAAACGCGCTTTGTAGCGCTCAACTGAACCATCGGGTTTGTATTTTATAGACCCACTTGCAACCAATCGCATGTTTTCCAGGAGGAAGAGGAGTGAGGCGCCAAGTGTGGTTGGCTTCCAATGCTTCGATTTTGCTAGCCATAGCCTAAATTAGAAAGAAAGCTTGCCGCAGTGTGGGCTTGGCGAATGGAAGTAGGCGGTTCAAAACAAAAGCAGTATGGGGTGGATCAAAAGTGATAAGGGATACTGAAGAGGAGGAGACCAATGAGACTTTAGTCGATGTCCAGGTATGGTGGGAAGGACTGAGGGATCATCGGCTGGCCGAAACAAGCGAGGTAGGGCTAGGGGAGGTGGAATAAGATATAGAGAGGTGAGACCAACTCCCGGGTTTTTATCAATGGAGAATCGGTTTTATTGCAACGATAAACAGACACTACATAGATAACAACACGAAGATGTGTCTTCTGCCTCGTCAACCAAGGGCAGAAGACAACGCTGGTGACAGTTATCAAGGACGAAGCCAAGAAGGGGCGAACGGGACTGACTCTCCGGTGTGATATTGAATCTATTGAAGTAAGATCAGTAGGAGGACCCCAGGCAATCTACTTATTAATTAGAACCCGGATAAGTCCGATCGTGAGAGCACTGTTGGTAGCACACCTTGTTGTACATGATTGACTGCCCTTGCGTATTTAGGTAATAACTCATTGCGATGCTTTCCAATTCTCGTCGTATGGATTGGATATGTTTATCGGCATTCTCCCCTTTGAGTGTTCAAATAGGAATGTCAAAGTGTACTCCTTTTTTTAGTATTTAGACAGACAATTTCGACAGCCATGTGCCTAACTATCCCCCGTGAGGGACCCATCAGATGTTTAAGCAGACGTGTGAGTCTTGCTTTCCATTAGCGAGGAAGGAAGCAGGCAAAGCAAGGCGTAATTTCTGATTGAATTCAGAGTGGAAACTGACTCGAAGCAGTCTTCTGCTAATAGGGCTCGGGAGGCTTTCAAGCTAACGAGGCGGCTTGGTTTCAGGTCTATGTTATGGCGAATGGAAGCGCAGATTCTCAGGTGTCCGCTTGACTCAGTGATAAGTCTAGCCGACCAACTGGTACGCACTCGAAGCCTATTAGAGCTAGAGCTTTTTTAAAAGGTATGGTAGTGATCTCACTCCACGCATTGCACACCTTTTTTCATCAAAACTGTGCACAAACTGGGCATGGTGATGGGAGCAAGGTTCAAGGTATAAAAGGATAGCCCTTCCATTTCTTTGATGCACCATATGCGTCTTTGGTTGGAAGCATTGATGTCAATCTTCCTACTTTGCTGCACACAACTTTTTCACGGAGTCTGCTTCCACAGTTGCTTGAGCGACAACCTAAGGCCTTGCGTCCCAACCGCTTCTCGACTCGACTTTGTTTGATGCCAAAGACCGATGACTAGTTAACCGACTCCTGGTCGACATGAGGAAGACAACTCTTCTTCTGGTAAAGTGGACGAGAAGAACGAGTGTCTGTCCAACTACTCTAACCAGGAGGGGGATGATAGATGACAGGCTAATAGGAAGCTTGCTACGGTCTAGTCCGGATGGACCTGGAAAGCGCGATGGATATGATCTACTTGTTATCAGCCAATGCATTCTTTTTTCTACCCGATGTTTACAATCAATACCGATGTCGATAATCTGACCTTGAGCACAGACAACTATCCGTTATTTGCTTGCACCCATGTTAACTCACTGAATAGCCTTCGCACTTCTTTTTATAGACCTCTTTATGATGGTGAGCTGTATTCCAAGTGAGAAGACTTCCGTAGGTCGCTTTCCCAGTGAAAGAGAACCTGCATGCATGAAAGACGAGTCCTCTTCGTCCTTTCACCAGCCAGGAAGGAAGGATTGCAGGCAGAGAGGCAAGTTTCACTAGTTTTGATTGAGCTCTTGACCTTTGACTAACCTGATTCCGAAAGATTTGGTCTTATATGCTTGCCTCGTGCACACGGCTTTTTCACAGTGTCTGCTTATCTACTCCTTGATGCGAGAACTCCGTGCGGTGTATTCCCTCTTGTTTATAGGCTTTCTTTTTGAGTGTCAAATGGCGTCTTTGTTTTTTTCTGTTATCCTGCTTGCGAGGAAGATTACTATCTCTGGTGAAATGGACAGCCCATCCGAAGAAGATCCTAAGAAGCCAATCTGAGCTTTCAGTTCCCGCCAACCGACGGAAAGGAAGAATGTTAGGGCTTAGGGGGACAGGGAAAAGAGGATATTGAAGCTTAGTTTGGATCCTATAAGTGCGTGCAATGATTCGTCGTCAGTCAAAGGCTTGATCTTAGCCACAACCAGATCCAGATGGTCATCTTTGTATCCGTGTACATGATCTTTCACTCGAACTCTACTTTCCATGTGTCTAGTTGTCTACCTGACAACCTCCTCTCTCTCTTTCTTTCCTAGTGAGTGGAGTGAAAAAGGATTCATCTGGACAAGAAATTGAATGAGCCGATGCAAGCCCGACTTTTCCGCTAGTCAGAAGGAAAGGGAAGGTCAGCGTAAGCTTACTCGACTGAAAGGAGAGGATTCGAGTCTTTGGTTCAGAATAAAAGAGGATGGTTTAACATTATTCTATTTATTTTTGACTTCACTTGCTACATCTATCCTCCTCTTTTCTTTGGCTTAAGAACCCTAGGAAGAAAGAGTATCCGTACCGTAGTCTCAACCCTCTTATATGCTTTGCTTTCTTTTTTGGTGATGTGGACACTACACCTGATTCTGCTTTCACCATGACACTAGTTAGAAAGCACTTGAGAAGCAGAGAAGGTGTAACTCGATTGGAGTCTATCTCCCTTATTGAGCCGATTCGTTTACCAAGCCCCGATGATATGACTCTTTACGGGCGCACCGGTGGACTGTGCTCGTCTGGTTCCCCTAAAGGACTAGTCGATGCATTCCCCATACCATCTGCTTCTCGGTCACAAGCATTTCAAAGCCCACTGTCCGAATTATGCATGAACTGAACCCGACCTTGGAAACGGATGCCTGGCGCCCAGACCGATAGCCCACTGATTCCGATGAAAGCGTAGGCTGCTAATCCACCTTGCATTGATTGACGATGCCATCCTCCTCTCATTGCACACGAGACGTAGAGTAGCTTGACGTTTAAACGCTTGATTGGTGATCTTGATTCAATTTTTCCTTTGATAGGAGCCTTCTTTCTATCCTGGCGCTGGATATGAGTCTCGCTCCCTCCGGACGAGAAAAGAGGCTGAGAGGGAATAGTCCGGATTTGGGACTTGATTAAGTTCCCAATTTTGTCAACTTGATCCTGAAAACTGTATTCGGGTCACATCTTTGATCTCGTTTTGGGCATTGCATTGTCTCCACTTTGGATCTGTTGTCGGTCATAGGATGAGGCGGGATTTGTGCCCACTTCTCCACGGCTCGGTCCCAACCAAACCTTACTCAATAGTGGAGGCGACTAACAACTGGCCACTCTGGTTTCACCCGGAAGCTGCTTGCTCCTGCCTCAATGCCCATGCTTCCGCCATGTCTTGGTAGTACCTCCACCCAAATGATCTACCTACCTTACCTGATAGTTCTTACTCGTTTTGATGGATATTTATTCCTTCCGGATATACGGCCTTTGGACCGGCTCTGCAGGCAGGTGATCGTGGCCAAATGAGTTCTTACAAATAGCGAATCGCGGGGTGTGTGATTGATACATGTGTACGTTTTACGAGAGCTCAGATGACGGAATGGTCTATCGAACTAGGAAAGTTCCCTTTTTCAATCTCCCAACAAAAGAAAAAGGATTGCTGCGAAAGCAGTGCTCGACGCTCTCTTTCCTATTCCACTGCGCTAAGTGGTCTTTTCCTTGCTGGCTGGATGACTACTATGGGCAAAGATGACGACTACTCCCAGTCTCTGGTCAATCCATGCTGATGCGTCAAGAGCTATTCCCGCCGCCCACCCGAAAGAGAGGAGGAAGACTAACAGCCATCCTGCTCGAACCTTTGCTGCCTGAGTTTACATAGCTAACTGCGAGAAGGAAGGTTCAAGCTATGGCTGTCCCATGGGATGCTCATTCGAGACAAACCTTTGTCCGGTCAATGCGAGAAAGAGAGAAGGGATGTAGACATAAGAATGGAAGGTTTGCTTGTCAGCTGTCGGTCCAATGATGCTCTTCTAGCTGACCTACACGGCAAGGGAAAAGATCAAACACGAGGCGGGAAATGCCTCGCACGAACTATCTGATCAATTTCCTATCACAGGCAGCTGGCAAAGCCATCTTTGATCGTCGTGTACATGCTCCGTTACAGCTTCGTTCATGTGCCAATCAATTGACAGTGAAGCAGAGAGGGGGGTTTGATCGGGGATAGACGGGAATGGAATAAGGGATGACAGCCCTAGCCCTGCTAACTTAACTCTTATGATGATTCAATTGCTTACACCGGCTACTGGTTGAGCTGCTACGAAAGCAGTTACCTTTCTTACAGCAGGGCAGATGATTTCACAGTTAGCAAATCTTTCTTCTGAACTCTCACAAAAGAGCTTACTCTCTTTCGAAACACCTGATACGGTTAGATCTAATTCTAGCACAACCGATTCCTCTTCTGCCTTTTGACTCTCTCCTGCTCGTACATTAACTATATCTTATATGTAGTATTCCCCTCGTTTCATGGTTTATATATCCTCCAAGAGCGCTTATTCTCCATCAATGGCGATAATGCCGCATCGTTGAGCCTATGAATGTGCAGCCTACTCGGATTAAGGAAAATCCGGTGCAGTGCTTGCGATGCCCGCCTGATTTTCTTCTAGCTGGAAGCAGCCAATCCCATTAAAATTTAACCCTTAGGGCGGATCCTCCTCTCTCTACTGGGATTTACTCGCTTAGAAGGAGTCTCATTCCTTTGGTAAAGGCCCTAACTACAGCTCTCAGTAACTCCTTGTCTCATTGATCCAAGTCATCAAGGAAAGACAGTGAGGATCGGTACAAAAGGGAGGCGAGGATTCGTACTAAGAGCGGTTATTCCGCAGCGTATAGGGGATGCGTTAAAGAGCCGTTATGTAGCATCTGAGAACAAGAAAGCAGACATGCACACGAAAAGACTTGCAAGAGTAAGGTAAGGCTTGACTTTACTAGTCCTCTCGCTACGACCCTTACTCTTATAACGGGTTACACATGCCACCCGCTTGCTTCGCTTCAAGTTTGAATGCCCAAGGTTTAGAATCCATGTACAGTCCCAGTCATGAAGAAGCAGTCCCGTCCTCTCTTAATGAGATATCTCTATCTGTCTCGCCTTATCCTGCAAACAGCTTATTGGACAAGGCAAGGAAAGCCTAAACCGTGCGTACCCCTTACTCGTACAAAAACGATTTCATTGGCTTAATGGCAGCAGTAAGAGCGCATTCCTTGTCCGATTCTTTACTATGGATTCATGTGTCAAACAGCTCCTTCT
The DNA here is from genome assembly GCA_001753735.1 of Embelia ribes. Classification (NCBI taxonomy): domain Eukaryota; kingdom Viridiplantae; phylum Streptophyta; class Magnoliopsida; order Ericales; family Primulaceae; genus Embelia; species Embelia ribes. The sequence goes on from MKEJ01087979.1 coordinate 98,328, forward strand.
CGGCATCAAGACCGACCCGTCGAAAACAGCCTAACAAGGCAAGGCAAGAACAGTAGATATTCCTCCAACAGGGCATTCGTGAACAAGAGGGCATTCCCTCACAGCTGATTCTCAAGCAGAAGATTCTTTAACTTCCCCTTCTTCCGAAAATCGTCCGCTGAAGGCCTAGAGAGAGGAACAACCCCAGACGCGAAAACAACTCGAAGAATCTATTTCAATCTACAATCCTAGACGCGACAGCAACCTAAAACGCGACATTCCTTGGGATCAGACATTGGTACCCCATCTCAATCCCAAATCGTCTGGTAGTGGAAAATCGTTTGGTATTATCTCGATGGTACAAAGCGTCTGCTGTCAAAAGCTATTTGGGATCCATTTCTTACTATTTTATATGTCACTTCGGAGCAAGTGAAGTTACTGCAGAATTGCTTAGACTTGCTTGATTGGACTAGCTGGACTTAGCGGATTTACCCCCTCTTGCTTTGTCTGCCCCCCTCTTTACCCCCATATCCCCGCTGCGTGGGCGTCCAGGAAGTAAACTCAAAACGAATATAAAACAACTTATTAATGCTTTGGCCGCGGAAGAGGAAGAACAAGAGTCTGGTTGCGCTTCGGGACGACTTCCCCTACCACTGTTAAAGAAAACCCTCTTCCCTTAGTATAGTAAGCTGGCGGGCTTCTTCCTTCCCCTCTGAACTTCTCTTCTTCACTTCTTTGTTTCACTAGATGGAACTCAAAAGCGTAAACTCAACTCGAACCTCTAGAGAGTGGGAATCAAACGCTTAGAGCTTGCCTTCTCTCTGTCCTTTTCCTTGCCCTAGGCGGGACAAGCAAATGCTTTCCTTTCTTTTAGTCGAACAGCTCTACAAAAATAGGTCAGTCGAGGACTCGACCGGGTACTCGGCCAGTCGATCCACTATAGCTTGCCCTTTCATCGTCTTTCGAGAAGTACATGTAATGTCAAAGAAAGAATGACTATCTAAGTTGGTTAATGCCGGTAAGTTCGAAGAACGAAATCCAAGTTCTATTAGGTGTGGGGGCTACCTATTTGGCAATGTTCAAGTTGAAGCTTCTAGTCAGAACGATTAGTTTCCATTCCGGTAGTTCTTTCTGTGGTCCGTGCTCTTAGGTGAAGAGTAAGCTATATTGGGTTAAGACGTAGTGCCAGACTGAAGTCCCACACTTAATAAATAGCTCAGAAAGAACCTCAAAGAGCGGTTGGCATTGACTTGGTGCAAAGAGTCCGTCTTCGACATCGCTAACGCTAAACTGACTGCCCAGCCGTGCTAACCCTCGTGTGATTTAAGTGCTCCCTACAGCACATTTGTGTTATTTCTCTATTTCATCTGGTCACTGCTGATTTCTCATTCTTGTGGACCTTCTCTGATTTGCATACCAGCTATCACCAAGGAAGAGACCTATGCCTACGGATCTATTCTATTAGAGTCAAGTAGAATGTCACTAAGAACAAAGATGGATTGAAAGGAACTGCCAGCATGAATTGGCCGATAGATCAAAGAAAAGTACTCTTTCTATCAATGGAAGGAAGTCAACGAAATTACATACTCCTTCTTCAGGACTTCCCTTAGCCATTGCTTTAGGATGTCAAGTCGCGAAGGATGGTCGAGCCCTTCGAAGAGCTGGGAAGGGCTGTAGTTTCAAGCCTAGTCTCATTTCTAGGATCAATCCTTGTTCTCTTCAATACTAAGAAAGAGAACCTTCCGGATTACGTTTAGTTAAATAGAGTCTTGTCATTAGCCCAAACGAGGGGAATGACAGGAGAAGGGAAGCACTCGGCTAAGAAGATGAAGCGAAGGAAGGACTGGGAACAGGGCTACCAAAGGGGGAATGATGCACCCGTAGTGATATAGACAGAACGCAAGGTTTTTATTATGGTCTTCAATCCCTTTCTTCTTTCCTGTAAATCAATCTTCTGCTTCTGGACTCGGGATCATCTGCAACAACTCTTTCCTTCCTATCTGTACTTGTAGTTGAGTGAGGACTTTAAGCTTATAGTTTTCACTAGTATGCGAAATGTATGGTTGATAGGGCTCTTACCTCCTCAATGTTTATAAAATCATCCTACCTGAAGGAGAGTGCATCGAAGTTCCTCCTGGCAAGAGGGAGGAGCGTAACGTCTACTAGTTGGCAGTAGTTCCTGTAATCCAATATTGCTTCTATCGAAGAGCTGAAGAGATAGATCAAAGAAAGAGTAGCGAGGACTCTTTTGACAGACATTCTTAGCAGCGTCTTCCTTCAGTCCAATGAGGATAAAGAGTGATAAGCCTTAGCCTCCATCTTTGAACCTTCTATTGGTGTCTCAACATCTGCAACCAATTATCCTAAAAGAGTCAATGGGATGCCCTTCTTTGAGGCTCTTGTCTTCATCTTCCCCAGCAGTCACCCTCTTCTTTCTTCCTCAAGCTAGGGGAGAAGCCCATCTGAGAGTGCCTCAACCAATCCTATGCCTTTCCACTGCTGCTGTTAGTTCTTTTAATTGAATAGTTTGATTTGATCTCTGAGTGATTGCCCTTAGGGACCTAGCTTCCCTTCCTTTCCTTGCCTGGAAGCTCTCTAAGGCTTCTTGCTTTCCCTATTGATGTTCCTAGCTACCTACTATAATGGTAGGGAAGGGCTTTCTTTACTAAGTATTAGATAATGGGCTTTAGGGTCACATCAGGAGCGGTCTACGAGAAGAACGATCAGGCTTCAGGTACGCATAAGGGGATCCGCAGGAGAGGGGTTCTTATTTGACCAATTGAGATAGCAACATAACATCTTTTCTTTGCTTTCCCACCGGGAGATGAGATTATGTTTAAGCTCGACCAGCGTCCGGGGAAGATGTTTCTGGGCTGGCTCTACCACCGTCCGAGTAAGATTAATAACGAGTAACGAGTTCGCTAAGCTTCCTGGGTTGTCAACTAGAAGGGTGATTCAAAGAGATGGCAGTGCTCACTTCAAAGGTAAGCTTGGATCCGGCTTATGTCTAGCTGAAGGAGGGCGTAGATCAGAGGAGAGGGTGGGATACGAAGTCGGGCATCTAGGTGCAATCCTCCATCTATGTAGTCAACAACCTATAATGGTTCAGAGCTGGTTGCTAAACCCTTGAGATGACTTCGTTATCCAAAAGATCTTGTTATTTCATGTCTTGCTCTTTGCCCACGTCGAAAAGGGGCAGGTGAAGGTGCATTTCCAAAGAAGGAATTTGACATCGAAGAAGTGAGTCTTGCCTTCCTTGAATGATTGGATTTCCAGTCCGAACCCCAAGATGGGGAATTCTAGAGTACACCACCGGGTAGATCCGGATGAACGGTCCCAGTGTGAGAAGATTCAGTCTTTCCCTCGAGTCAAAGAAGAGAAGTCAAAGTTCGTTAACCCCGACACCATTCAAGGTCCCAAGCCTTCGTCATTGCTTAAATCGCCCCTTTTTAAGCGCAAAAGACGAAACGTCTTCTCATTTTGAACGAGCTCACCCCATTGCCTTCTCTCTTTAGGGCAAAAGATCTTTCCTGCCTCTGCCCGATTCTACTTTTGATCTCCCATTTCGTAAATTGAAGCCAAAAAGGCTAGCTTTCTTCTCCACTTGAGATTGAACTCGGCGGAGTGACTATCGATTGAAGCGAAAAACGCCGACTTTCCTCCACTTTGATCCCAATCCCCTCTTCGACAAGCTTGTTAAGCCAAAAGCACGAGCTTTGAAGCAGAATTGTTCTTTCGCTTGACGTTTCGCCGAGCGTTCAATCCTGACTAAGCTGAACCCCAAGAATGATTATCAAACTGCGGTCATCGCTCATTAGTTGAATCTGGTGAGGGAAAACCAACTTCGAAAAGGTGGTTCTAAGAATTGAATTCCACATAGTGTCGATTCCCCGTCCCGCTATTCCGGAGTTTAGTAAGGTCGATTCCCCGTCCCGCTATTCCGGAATTTAGTAAGGAAGAGAGTAAGGGACGACTGAAAGTTCAAACCACAGAGGAAGGTCTAAATCCTAGTTAGAAAGTCGGGGTTCGGGCTTCCCGTAGTGAGTTCATCGATCGTCAATCGATAGTCTGTAAGCGCCTTTTCCTGAGTCTGCCTGGTTAATAAAAGAGCTCGTACCTTCTAGCGATACTCCCTAGTTCTTCGGATCGGCCAACAGAGCTTGAGGCCTCTCAAAGTTACGCTTTTTCATTTTTTACAGATAATGTAAAAGAGACCGTGAATACCTTGCAAAATGATTTGCAGGAGCTCAATGCCAAGGTGAGTCTGTTGATGCGCAATGCCAACAATTTGATTTCGGACCTTCGATGCTTGAGACTGGACGGGTTAAATAGCCAGAACCCCGGGCCTATCTATGGGGGTAATATAGATGCCAAAGAGGTAGATGAGAACTTTCTCTTTGACATGGAACAAGACTGTCGGGTGGTCCGAACCGATTCAGAGGAGCACAAGGTTACCATAGCCACAATGTACTTCACTGGGGATGCCAAACTGTGGTGGCGATCGAAGGTTGAAGACATTCAAAACAATCGGTGCACCATTAGCACAAGAGCTCAAACGAGAGCAATTCCACCCCGAAAATGTGGAGTAGAGTATATAGCGCGTTGCAAGTTGAGAGAGTTGCAACAGACCGGTTCAGGTTAAAAAGGAACTTTCTACCCTTTCATTTCTTTTATTCCACTATATCCTTTCAGTCGAGTCACCGCTACGCCCTTCTACTGAGAGGTGCACCCTTTTTTAGCGATATAGTGGATCGCTCATTCTCGCTTATCGAAGAACTCGCTTTCGAGTGAAGGCCCTCGTTATCGCGGGCTAGATTGAAGAAGAATCACCTGCACAAAATTAGAGTGGGTTTAGAACGTCGTGAGAGAGTTCGCTTCCTATCTACCCTTGGTCTTAAAGGGAGATAGTTGATCGAGAAAGCTCCGCCCAAAGGCGCCGAGTACATAGACGAGGCGGTCACCGGTAGGCTGTTACAAGGTAAGTGCCTATCCCTGTCTCTATCACGCCCTATTCTGAGCCTCTTCCCCCCTTCTCTGGGGCTTTTTCCTTTCCTGGGATCTAGTTTTTTTTTAGTGATTTCGGGTAAGAAAGTCGTCCTAAGACCTTGCAGTTCTAGTTGGAGAGGTAACCCGATGTAGTTCTATTCCTTCTCCCAGGCATTCCTAAGCACTGGCATTTGTTCTCGTTTCCTCTTTGAATATTGGTTGAACATTGGCTATTATTCAAACCTATTTCTTTCTGGGCAAGCTTTTCTTCAGTCAGCAGTATCGAATATTTTAAGCCAAAGGAAAGGGAAATCCCATATTAGAAACTCTTAAGCTAGCCAGTATCAATTTGAACATCTTTATTAAGAAAGCGCTTGCTGTCACTGCCAGATAAGAGATACATTTTTTTTTTATTTAATAATTCACTCTTGGGGAGGGCTATCTTTCCTTTGCATCTATTGGGATAAGTGTCTTATTACGCAAGAAAGCTATTTCCAGTTTTCTTCTATCCCGTGTGGGAGAAAACTGAATCGAGTGTGAGTTCCGGGGGTCTGTACGCTTTTCTGACCTTAAGCATATAAAATAGATTAGAGGATTGGATCTATAGTGCCTAAAGCTAGTGATAGCGGATTAGAGAATTCATTTCTTTCTAGTAATAAGTCCTCCCATTTATACTCTTAATAGGATTACCTAGAATGCTGAGCTACCAAACAAGCCAACGAGCGAGTTCGAGTGCTTCTGCCTCTGCTTGCGAGCCTGTCCTAAGATAATAACTTATCCCCGAAAGATAGAGTTCCCTGCCAGAGCTATTGGGAGTTCTCTTGTGAGTTCCCCGCCATCCCGACCTGTGCCTGTCCCTTTTTCAAGTGAAGTTTTAGTCCTTCGCCTTTTGGGCCAGTAACAAAGTCTCTTGAACTTCCTTAATTTCTGGAAAGGAATGGGGGAGCAAGCTATTAAGTTAGATGACTTAATCCAGTACCAGTAAGTAAGGAAGCCCCTTTGAAAGCATTATTCATTATCTGAGTGAATCCCGTCTTGTGACAAGTTTCAAAGAAGGACTATTGAAAGCGGGGATAGCGGATTATCTTCTCGGGAAAGCTAGCAAGCCATCTACTTTCTTTCTTTCTCTAGTTTTATGGCGGGTCTTCCCCGCAAGCAGTTCACCCATTAGTTCATTTGCTCGCCCGAAGCCTTAGCATGGTTCTTAGTAGGATTGACCCACCCTTAGCAGGGTACCAAAGAACATGAGTATTCGCAAGTCTTTGGCAGCTAGGGTTGCAATTGGCTAGTAGGCTTTAGTATCTAAGCGGCTGGCTAATGTTGGGAATCCACCCATCTTGTCAGTAGAGTAAATCGCTCTTCTTCCTTTCTCCTTTTCTCCTCTTTGGTGGACTCGGAAATGGATTGGGTCAAAAGACCTTCCTTCACTTTGTTCTCCTCCATAAGTAAAAAAGGTGCCCTTCTTTACTGAACTAAGGCCAACTGGCTTCATTTCACGCCCCTATTCTAGTTGAAAGTCTTATCTTTTAACTTGGAGACTCCTCTCCTACCTTCTGAAAAGAGGTTCCGCGAACCCGGCTTTCCATAAGTTCATACGGGGAAAGCTATAAATCCGATGATGCAGGTATGTTATGGAATGAAGTTCCTGGCCAACAAAGGAAAAAAATTAGACACTTCATGCACTCTTCACTCCTCTACTTTCAGTTGAGCAGCTTCACTCCTTTCCCGGTAGTAAAGTAGCTTCTACTTCTACTTAGCATCCCAAATCAGCCTACCCTGAGCATCTGCACGACGTTCTCATATGATCCTGTTACTGGGCTGGGCCTAGGCAGTTCGGAAGAAGGGTATCGTCAAGACTTCTCGAGAATAGACGAAGGGGAAAGGAAGTTAATGAATGGCAGAAGGCCGGATTGGAAAGTGCGGTTCGCTTTCTATGGAAATAAGAACAAGGAAGCACTGGCCATGGCAAGCATTGGTTGGAAGAAGAGGGCGGAGCTTTAAGTATGCAGGAGGGGCTCGAGCCTTGATGGATTTCTGCGTGACATAAGTGATGTCGAACTCTGATAACAAGAGCTGCCATCGAGCAGTCCTTCCTGATAGTGCTGGCTTCTCGAACAGATACTTCAATGGGTCCATCCTGGACAAAAGCCAGACTTGGTAGGCTAGCATGTAGTGTCTAAGTCTCTGCGTGGCTCAGACAAGCGCAAGGCATGCCTTTTCAAGCGAAGAGTATCTAGACTCATAGCCCCTATGTTGGTTGTGGTAAGGGTAGAGTCAACCTCAGAAAAAAAAAGCCCTTTCCCCTTTCTCTAAAAGGTAAGCTCGTTCCACCCCTTCGACGAATTCTTTTGCAGCAGCTTGAACTGAACCCGGGCTATCAACGGTGAACGAGATAAAAAAAGAAAGGAGCTGAGACCTTTGAAAGTAAAGAAAAAGCGAAAAAGAAGCAACTCCTTGAGCGCTAGGAGAGGGACCGCTAGATTGAGGATGAGGAGGGGGGGAGTATGGAAAACGAGAAAAAGGTGTGGTTCACTAGCTCCGAAGCTTAACGATGGATTGAGAAGAACATAGGACTAAAGTACCGACTTAGGGCTTTGACGCAAGATGAAAGCCAAACCAAGGAAGCCCCTGTCTTCTCGTTCTAGTCCCTCTGGTCGATTAGCTGAAACCTTCCGAACAGATGAACACACTTCTCCTCTTATTATAATAGTTACATGGAAGACCAACCCAATCTCGGTAAACATAGGAAGAACTAATCCACACTTTGGATAAATGAATACGCATCTCAGAGACGGAAAAGCACTTCTCTCTCTTAGGTTTAGTCTGTAGCCTCACTTCCTGGATTCCCTCTTAATTGAGTAAGTCCTCCCCGCTTTCTTCTTTCCTCTCGTCAGGAATATAGTACTTTCCCTTTCTAGTAGCTAGGTAGTTCTTTGTATTTTGCATTCCTATTAGGAAGCTATGCAGTTCCCGCTTTCCTTTCTCGACGGTTAAGCTTATTCTCCTAGGTCGGAACAAGTTGATAGGATCCCTTTTTGTCCTCATGTCGCCACAACACAAGGGAAGCCGAGAACCTGTGTGATCACTACCATAGCCATAGCACTACTACTGCCTCTTGGCCGTTTACTAATGGAAAGGGAGTCTTGGTCTAACCATCTGGAATGGTCAGGGAACTCTTGCATTGCCATATTCAGGTTGGTGTGGTTTACACTAGTGCTGATGCAATATTGTTGTCTTTATAGAGCTAGGAGTCACTCTTTTCACTTGAAAGGAAGAGGAACAGCCCGCCCCGCCCTGGTGGCGTGGGAGAAATTCTAGTGATTGGTGGTGCCTACGTATGGATAAAGAGAAAGTCTTAGCTTTTAGAAAATGGAACATTCGGGATACCGGTGAAGAGTCAGATCCCGGCCCGCGGCCGAGGACGAAAGCTTAGTACGTTCGCTAGGTCAATAGAGCCCCTTTCTCTACTGAATAAGTATTAGCCCGCTTCTAGAAGAATGAGAATTCGCGGACGTTTTTCATTCTTCACCCGGTCCGCTCTGTTCTTTGGAAACTCGCTTCTTCGATTGATGATTTGTTTCTGAATGAGCTCTTGTCTTCCCAGGTCCCTGATACCGTAATTTGCCTCTTTCGTCGACTCTTGTGAATGGTACTAATCCCCGCCTCGACCTTCTCTGAAGTCTTTTATCTATCTCATTTCTACTATATTATCTGGATGCTAGATGAATATGCCTGGCTTCCCCATACATTCATTAATACAGACATATGGTTCAGTCGTCGAGTCGTGATGGTCGCATCCCCCATTCGCAGCGGGAACAGAAAGAGACATCACATCACATCAAGTTCGGATAGTCGGAGAATCCCTATCATCCTTTCCGAATCCCGATACTGCTGCAATTGACAGCCAGCTCCATCCGATCAAGTGAATCCCTGCGCTTGCTTCCTTCTAAGGCTCGAACTGAAGTCCGAGCTCCTGCAAGAAGGATGCCTCATGTTCCTTCCTCTCTTCACTCTCCGGATTCCGATCTTCATTCTTCTGGTACAAAGGCCTATCCTTTCACTTTCAAATGGAGTGAAGCCAGCGCTTAGGGGCTTTGGTGAGAACAAATGAATTGTATAAGCCCCTATACTCTTCCTTAAGGATGGTCCCCCCTAGTCTAATCACTAAAAGAGGGGGGTAGCCTGTCGTATTGGACTTATGGAAGACTTTCCTTTTTTGAGTAGCCAATTCATACCTGTATCATAGACGGCAATCAGTTCTCTTCTCTTTCCTACTAGACTTGTCTAAACTCAGAAAAGATGCACGAGCCACTCTTTCTCTTATATACGCTTACGCTATTTTAAGATAGTGATTTGAATGCCTATCCCCTTGCCTATGCGCTTGCCTTTACTACCTGCCTTGAACTTGAAGTTGATCTCCTTAAAAGAAAGGGAGACCAGACCAGCGGGAGACGACTACTAAGCTCTTTAATGCTAGTTGTCTTTATCAAGTATGAAATATAATCAATACAGATCGTGACGGCCATATAGAAAGCAGAAAGAGTCCCGTAAGGCAAGCAAGGAAGCGTTAGCTCCCGATCCATAAGCCAGATTGCCCTAACCCACTAAGAAAAGGAGTTAAGAAAGCGAGTAGTTCAGAAATAGTATCCTCATTCAAGCTAGTGGTGATTAGAAAGCAAGGCGAGAGGGAGCGAGCAATTAAGGCTAACCATCCGGCAGAGGAAGCTCTTTCATTATCGTTATTATTCTCCGGTATTCTCTTTAGAAACTATTCATTCAGTAAGCAAGGGTCAGAACTTTAGGCGGGGGCCTCTGTCGATAGAGCGAAAGCAGTTATTCATTAATCAACCCTCGACATACTAAGGAAAACGGCTGATCCAACTACGGAACAAATAAATACATAAAAAGAAAAAGTACCGTATGGAGCGAGCTATGGCCCACAATCGCAGTAATGGGTTCCAGGTAGCGGGAGAGCGACCAAGCAAGGGAACTTCGGTAGTAGGATGGGCAAGGTAAGCAGAAATGGACTCTCTCTAAGCACTCAAACCGCCTTTGCAGACCTATTTATATCAACATACCAAGAAGAAGGGAACGACAATCGTCTGCTAATCGAAGATGGACATTCGAAAGGAGTTTATATATGTCAGATTCATAACCGAACCGACACACTTGGATTCAATAGCAGCCTAGTCTCAAGCAGCGGATGAAGTAAGACCTTATTCTATAACACCTTATTTATGGTCAAGAAGTAACCTTCGCCGCTCTGTTCTGCTTCTTTTATCGATTGGCTTGGTCTTCAAGGACTTCGTATCTTATCTGCGGGAAAGAGTCCTACTTTCATGTGTTAAGCATATAGCCAGCCAATACTTCTTAGCGCTTAGCTACTGCGTATAAGCTTAAATAAACCTGCTCTTACAAGAAAGTAAGTAATCTGGGCATTCATCCAATGCTTACTTTTAGGCATACCATTAGCCTATTTCCGCGAGTCAGAAAGCCTGATCCGTGCGCTGATCCTTCTATAGCAGGAAGACAAGATCGCAAAGGAATCACTAATTCCATGCCTTCTACTTAGGCAACCCGAATCCGCGTATAACCTACTCTAGCAAGAGCAAACTACCAACGGATCCTTCCACTTCTGTAACAGAGGCTAAAAGGTACGAACGAAGAAAGCTAGTTAGGGCTTTTTTTTTAAGTAAAGGCTTCGCACCTACTTGTTGTGTCTCTCGTCATAAGACAGCCAGCCGATACGAAGGATTGACTTAGGCGCAATAGCCTGTTTGAATAGAATCGTAAAGTAAACCGCTCTATCGCTACACTTGATCTGTTTACTTACTTACTATTACTTAGCTAAGGCTACCTTTGTCAAAGAGCAAACTTCCGATCTACTTTTGCCGGGTTGGTTCAAGGTTTTATATCACTCATTACCGTTCCGTAACGGTTTCGGACGGCGCCACTATCATTACGGGCCGATATTTCGTTAAGTACGGAAAAGAGGAGAGGTCTTATTTCAAGCTGCAGGGGTGGCAATCTGGCTATATAATGAATGGATTAGTACACACATATTTCTTTGGCAGACTGAAACCAACGGCATCATTGATGATCTGTGGAAATCTTTACTCAATCAAGTGGATAGAAATACTTTTCTTTTCCATTTTCCACCTCAATATTAATGTATCATCAAATCAATGTGAACTCAATGACAATTGAGTTGTAATGAGATCATTTTTCTTCTCCATTTTCCACCTGAAAAGTCGTTTATCACCAAGTCAATGTGAGCTCAATGACAAAGTTATATATGTACAAGAGTGTTATTTCTCTTGGTAGAATTAGGAACCATGGCTAAATGCAATGTATACTTCCATTTCCTTCTCCAGCTAAGTTTTTTTCTACTAATAATATTAGCCCGACACAATTTTCTTGAAGCCGTCGCCCCGAATTACAACTTTACTGGTTTTCGACCACGGTGCATTGAAATCGAGAGGAAAGCTCTCCTCCGGTTCAAAGAAAATCTCACCGATCCCTCTGGTCGGCTTTCATCGTGGGTTGGAGAAGATTGTTGTGGATGGGTAGGTGTTGGCTGCAGTAAACGTACTGGAAATGTTGTGAAACTCGACCTAGGTGCCGACTATTACAGTGGCTCGAAGTTGAGTGGTAAGTTGAGTCCTTCTCTTCTTGATTTGAAACATTTGAATTACCTGAATCTTAGTGCTAACCGCCTTGAAGGAATCACGCCAAATTTTATTGGATCACTAGAACAGTTGACTTACTTGAATCTTAGCGGGAATGCCATGGAGGGAATGATTCCACCGCAACTTGGGAACCTATCGAACTTGCGATATCTTGATCTGTCTGACAACTGGCCTCTGGCTTCGGATTTGAATTGGCTCTCTATTCTCACTTCTTTGGAGTACCTTAATTTGGGATTTGTCTATCTTAGCAAAGCATCAACTAGTTGGTTAG
>MKEJ01087983.1:0-21540 GCA_001753735.1 Embelia ribes
GATTGTAATAAATCAGGATAACAGAAATATTTTGTTAAGAGTTTTACTTTATATTGGTTAATCTCTTGGGAAATTATAGAAAAATAAAAGAATGAGAAATAAAAGAGACAGAGATTTGTTGACTTATTTCGGCAGTATGACTATGTTTGTAAGTGACTAAACCAGAAGTGTTTTACTACATGAGGTAGAGGGTTACATTTGTAGAAAAATATGTATTTATACTAGGAGCGTAACCTTAAATGAATAAATTTGTAACATACTCAAAATACATCCGAAAAAATTCATCTCAGGAGCTTGACCCTGAACCCCGACCTTACGGATAGACTGTCTCCCTGCGACCCCTGCCAACTTAGTGGGGAGTTTGATTCATGGCAACGGGGACTGGTGTACAGTAAATTCAAACTCCACGATCCCAACATAATCACAATCCAATAACCTGACGATGAATCCAGTGCTTCTCGGATCCATATGCTATCCAATCTTATCATACTTTGATTTTTATTTTTTATTTTTTTTTAAATTTCTAAATATATACCTTATTTGAGTTGTGAATGTTTTAGGAGAAAATGGTGGATTTGGAGACTAGAGGGGCAATCAATGTTGTAGAGGCATGTGCACAAACATTGAGTATAGAAAAGATTGTGTATAATTCATCTCTAACTGCAGCTATTTGGAGAGATGATATTACTTCTGAGGAAGATGTAGATGAAAAATCATGGAGTGACCAACACTTTTGCAGAAAAAAAAAGGTTACGAGTTTTCAAATTTTTGGTTATTCGTAAATTTTTGGGCATACGTAATGTAGTTCATAAAACTCGCTTGGTATTAAGTTATCGTAAGAAGTGACAAAGAATTAATGTATGAGTTTTATTTTATCCTTTGGTAATTACTTGGATAATTATCTTAGTATTAAGTTATCGTAAGAAGTGACGATCTAATCTAATTAGGTTATCTTACAAAACCAAACAAATATGAAATTCCTTGTTACTTAACAAACACTAGCTACTTTTTTTTTATTTTGCTTAAAACAGATAAAATTAAAACTGAAAAGCAAAATGTTGGACCATAAGCATGTGTGTCAATTATCATGATGCAGCAAACCGAGGCAAATTTTGACGATGTTACGAAAAATTTCTACCTTTTCCCAGTTTTGAAATCAATTTTATCATCTCAATTTATAATCAAATTTTGCAGTTGTGGTATGCTTTGGCAAAGACACTCTCGGAACAAGCCGCTTGGGCTCTAGCCATGGACCGAATGCTTGAGATGGTGTCTATAAATGGAGGGCTCGTCCTTGGGCCAGGCATCGCTCAGAAAAATCCTCACGTGACAATGTCATATCTTCAAGGTTCATATATATATATATATATATATATATCACTTATCAAAAGAAACTATTGGATTTATAACTACTTGATGAATTTACGTTATTTTTTATCTTCAATTGTTTTGGTAGGGGCGGCACAAATGTATGAAAACGGAGTATTAGCAACAGTTGATGTGAGTTTTCTATCCGATGTCAATATCCGTGCTTTTGAAGATCGGTCCATGGGTGGGCGATACTTTTGTTTCAATCAAATTGTTAATACCGAACAAGAAGCTCTAAAACTAGTTGACAGCTTAAATCCCCTAATTTCCTTGCCACCAAGGTAACACGGTCATTGCCTGCGTGCACATGTATTTTGTAGCATTGTTATCGAGCATCGGTTGGTTCAACATTGTCAATGGCAGTATTGAACGACGTTACTAGTTTTGGGCAACACATAATTTTCGTCATGACAAACATGGTCATTTTCTATTATGGACTTAAATATGAAAAATATTATTCTTTTATGTCCGAGTTGAGAAACATAATTGGATAGAATTATAAATAATTTTTTACTATTCTCCGAATCACATACGACTCTTTTTTTCTCTTTCAAATTTACAGTTACGAATGCCAAGGGAACGAGGTGTATGCCGAGAGATTGAAGAACAAGAAACTGAACAAGTTGGTCGAGAGCACTCCATGTTAGCTCTATCATCACAGTTCACCTAAGAAATCGCGTTATTTGTTGAATTAGATCTATTATTTTTGTAACATGTATGTCATTCCAATTAAGTTAAACAGTTTGTTAAATACGAGATTTTGAAGAGTCTGATGATAAGATGATCTTAGCATCGTACTTCACTGAGACGGAGCGTATTTCCGAAGAGTTCATCAACTACGACAATTAATGCTCTTCAACGTCAAGGATACATGAGAATTTATAAAAATATGATATGTATTTTGCTTTTTATTTAAGAAGGGTTGTATTGGTGGTGCATTGGAATTGAAAACCTATAATTTTTTTTTTGTTCCAATTGATAGTCAATATTGTGTGTTCCATTGGCATAACCCATAATAGTTATGCACAAGCAAAATTAAATTTTTGTAAAAGAACCTAATTTGTTTCTAAAATTGGTTCAAACAATTTTTATAGTAATGCAAAGTGAAATTAATGGGTGACTATTTCTACCGTTATGAATGCATCTAGCATATTGATGAACAATTTGCAACTGTAATTTTTTCAAATAAATTTACTTTGTGTGTGTGTGTGTGTGTGTGTTTTTAAAAAAAAAAAAACAAATTTAATTTGTTAATAGTTCAAGAATTTACTTTATTTTTAAAATGAAGGACATCTCCCTTCAAACGACATCGTTTGCTAACAACGAGTTTTCTCGAATATACACACTTCACAGTTCACTGAGAGCAGTCGAGATCGAGAGAGAGAGAGAGAGAGAGAGAGAGAGAGATGGTGATGATCGAGCCCGAGGCGGTCGAGGAAGAGAAGCCACGTGTCAATCCCAGACGGAAACCAGAGCCATCAGCAAGAGCTGCGGCATCGGACGGCGGCGACGCCTCCGACGGGTTCGAGACAGCCAGCGACACCGAATTCAACGGCGGAGATGGTGACGGCGAAGATGGAGAAGAGATTTTGAATCACCAAAAAGCTTCGCAATCATCTAATTCTTCTCCGAGTGAAGAAGAATCCAGACAGGTCCTCTTTCCTACAAATACACACTCTCTCTCTCTCTCTCTATATATATATATATGTATGCATGTATCTAATGTTCACTCGGTCTATGAAATTGCTCTTAGAAATTGTATTTAAGCGTAACTCTGTACGAGTGCCTACGTACTTACATGTTATGTTGGTATATTTCTTAAAAATTGGGTTAGCCGTGTAATTTTTTCTACAGTTTCTATAAATGAATGTTTCCACTGAGATTAGTAGTACAATAAAATTAAAATTTCTATTTCGTTACGACCACCCAGAGAAGAAAGAAGAAATTCTGAATGGGATTTTTATGCTGAAAGAGAGAAAGCCAAACACCCTTTAAAGGCTACAAAAATTAAGTCAATGCCATTGCTGCGTGGTTCTAGTGTGTGCATATTATGACACTGGGTGATGTGTTTAGTTCCTTTTTCGACGATGCATAGTTATTATTACTCAAAGAATGAATAGAAACTGGACGCAACACCGGTCGTTATAATTTGGGTGTAACAAGTTGTGAGCTATAGCATTCGTTTATAAATATTTGTATATCCGCGTCTACTCCATTTTCAAGATAGGAGCTTAACTGAATAATAACTGAACTCATCGATGATCAACCATGTTGTTTGTGAACAGTCTCGTGGTGCATTATGGTTTTATCTTGTATATGCATCTAATAATCATATTCAGGACTGAACCATGCCTAACAAAATGTCTTACAATAGCCTATTGGAGATGACAGCATCTTGATAGAATGGAAATATGGAAGTCACAAAGTCGAAAACAATTGGTTCATCCAACCTTAATTTTTTTGCCGAGGATGCTAGTTTGGTGTCATATTTCCCTATTGTCATTCTAGTGCATATGATGTACTGGAGGACCTTGATTGGATGACTATTTCTTTATCCAAAAATACTTCGTTAGGAAGAAAATATGCCAGGGCTTTTGTCCCTTCTAAGTCCGCGGATGAAATTATGAGTATGCTTTAGTGAAGGTTGAGGGCATTTTGGTTGATTGTGCATATATGTTAAACAATCTGATCTTCACCTTTATTTTTTCTGACAAGCAGAAAGCACTGGTGAAAGCAAATGAAGCAAAGTTGGAAGGTAATAGACTGTTTGGAGAGGGGCAGTATGAACAGGCATTGTCTCAGTATGAAACTGCTTTGCAAGTTGCACCAGACATGCCCTCGACTGTTGAAGTGCGCTCCATATGTCATGCAAACCGTGCAATATGTTTCTTAAAGCTAGTACGTACTTCTATTAAAGGCTCAACAACAATGTAGATTACGTGGAGTGTTATTTTCCGAAATCAAGTTTCTGTGTCTGTTTCTAACTTACATTTACTTGTTCTAAGGTGTTCTCTTCTTTCAAATGTTGAGCCTAGTTTTTTCCTCTCAAGATATTTGTGGTTTTCCTTTTCCATTGTAGTTTCTGTTTTGGGTTTGTGGTATAACAGAGTAAATATGAGGATGCAATCAAGGAATGCACAAAAGCGTTAGAGTTAAATCCTAATTATATGAAGGCTCTACTTAGAAGAGGGGAGGCTCACGAAAAGCTTGAGCACTATGAAGAAGCAATTGCAGGTAAATTTGAAATCAACCCTTGTTTAATTCAAATTGCTTATCAATACTAGCTATTTTATTTTTTATTTTTATTTTTTGTTACTGCTAGCTTTTCAGTGTTTCTTTCTCTCAATGGTTACATATGTTTCCTAAAATTAGAGGATTTGGAATAAATTTTGCTGTATGACATTCATTTCCTTTTCTTTTTGCTGCTTCTCATTTCATTGTCTTGACTCTTTTACTTTGCAGATATGAAGAAAATCTTGGAATTGGACCCATCAGATGTACATGCCAGAAGAACAATTCATCGTTTGGAACCATTGGCTGCAGAAAAGCAAGAAAAGATGAAAGAAGAGATGATCGGTTAGTTCTATTGGTTTTTTGGTTGTACAGTGATGATACATGTTGAATGGGTCTCAAGCTATTGTTATTGTAATTATTTTCTGTTTGCAGGTAAGTTAAAAGAGATGGGGAACTCTGTTTTGGACCGGTTTGGGATGAGTGTAGACAACTTCAAAGCTGTGAAAGATCCAAACACCGGATCCTACTCGATTTCATTTCAACGATAGTTGTTCAAATTTATCTCAATGCATGTTTTGGCAGTTGTTTACAAAAATCAGTACGAGAAGAGAGGAAGTTCTCTACTCGATTGCATGAAATTGGTTGGAACTACGTAGTTGGTCGAGTATGTTGATAACCGTATTGGGTTTTGATGTAGCAAGTTCTCATAATATTTAATTGATTATGGCTCTATGATTATTTGTTATATTGGACTTCTCGCAATTTTTTTTTCCCTTGCATCGTGCTCTTTATCGTTTTGATGGTTGTTTCGATGGTTGTGATTGTAGAAGCTAAGTTGGGTTTTCGGTTAATATCCGTTGATAAATTGCGGCTCTGAGTAGCCATATTGTTTTTTATGTTTCTCTTTCATTTTTTTCTCCAAATAAGTTGGAGATGAACTTTGGAAATTGTACAAATATTTATAGCAAATTCTTCAATTGCATGTTATGCGTAGCACTATCCACAGAATTTCTTCCATCCAAATATTTATACGTTGTACCAAAACCATAGTCGAACATCAACAGAACTTGTTTATAAATATAAATGTAGTAACATTGAGTCCAATTACTCTTCTAACTTCACAACAACATATTTATCGACAACCCACAACAGGTCACCCGAAAAGCTGACCCTCATAATGGGCAGATATTATGTTACAACAAGGGGGAAATTTTCAAATGTGTTAAATTCCATTATCTCATGCTTGAAGCCGAGCTCCATCACCAGCATTGGATAGCTGCTGCTCGGCTAGCGTAGCAGCATGGTGCTCGAGGTACTCTTTGCTGTTCATCTCTGTCAATCTGCAAAAATGAATTATTGGTTATATATAAACACGCGCACACATTGCACAACATGTCTGTCCGATTGTTACCTAATTCTCTATTAACAACCTCCCCCCCCCCGGCGGCACTTTGGCGTCCCAGTTCTCAATTTTTGGCGATCCCGGCGAACCCAATTTATTTCGTCCATGAAGAAAAGAAAAAAGAGCAACACAGAAAGAGATATACAGTAGAAAAACAAAATTCAACTAGAATACTCATTCTTTTATGATATACTAGCCAAAATCAAAGAATGGAAGATGAAAAGTCGTAATAAAAGAAATTTTTTGGGAAATTTCTGTTTTTTACTTTCATAGTCTGCAAAAATTAATATTAAACATAAAGGAAATTTTTATGCAAAAAGAGAATAATAACGTTATGCAAAAAGACATGAATTAATGTTAAAAATAAAATTCAACAAAAAAAATTTGAATAAATATAGAATTTCTTAATTGACTAATATTATGTATGCAAATTAAAGATGAATCTTACTCTCCTAGTCTATGAAAATTAACTTGAATATATGAAGGCAAACTCAGCCTAACCTCAGCATACCGCATACTAGCAATACTCGCGTACCAATTCCCATATTCGTACCACGTACCATAGCAAACCATGACCCAGGTAACATGAATCCGTCCAAACTAATTTTCCAGACAACTCAGTATATCTGAATAATAACTTCACAATAATCCAATATTTCGGGAACTCTAAATAACATTGAATAGAATGAGCTTCTCCCACACCATCATTAGAAGTGGCAGTTAATTATTTCGATTGCTACTTCAAAAGTATATAAAATGATTTACTGAACACCTTACAGAGGAACTATGACAAGAACTCGTGTGAACTCTAGTCCTAATATGGTGCAGATTATAAGCTCCGAAAGTAAGATTTAAATATCATTCAGGAGTGTGCTATGTTGTCTGAATTTAAGAACAAAAAATATAGTTCTTATTTGTCTCCAGCTTTCAGGAAAAACTCCGGTTCATCAAGAATGAATACGCTAAGTGGCAGACAATATTAAAAAAAAAAAATGTGTAACCATGTGTTGCGACAAAGTGGTTTCAAAACTAACACGCATGTAACTAGACCAAGTTTTAGCTCGGCGAATAATGCATGTGGCACGCTTCACTAGCCACAGGTCATACGAGTCACAACTAGGAATTAATATTAGAGCTTTTTTGAGAAGTCCAAGTATATTTATACCTACTGATGGTACGATCCTTTGCAAACCCCAATTCATTGTCAACGCAAAGATCCACATCATCATTTCTGGTCAATCTCGAAGAGGTTCTGGGTGCCATTTGTTGAGCATCCGCTATTGTCACAATCTTGTCGAGAAGTTCAACAGGAGTCCCCTCAGCTGTACATAACAGTCTGGCTCTGTTCTCATACATCACCTATACATACGAAAGCCATAAAACACGTAACTACCTTTCCCAAAATGCAGCCAAGGTTATAAATACTGGTTTGTATTCTGTAATCAACATATGCAATATGTATATTATAGTAATAAAAGGAGCAATAGACGATGAGAAACACTAACATCAATAAGAGTGACAAATCGATAAGCTGCAGTCCTATTGTGGAGTCCGAAAATGGGAATCCCCTCCAAAGCCAGTGTATGGAAGTTCTCTGCAAGAAATTATTGACATTGATTAGTAACTCACTCCAACAGGTGTACAAACTGAATAAAGTCATCAACATATTGTCATATTCAAGGTCACGTTTATAAAAAAAGTGTCATCGAGCTGCTTGGCCATTTTAACTCAAAAATACGTCATACATAGATTCGAGGATATCATATCAACAGATTGGGGGCGGGATTTTCGGTTTTGAAATGAAACCTTATCAATAACCTTGGATAACTTAGTCTTATATGTATCTATAAGAAGGATTTAATTACAATGGAAGAAATGGATTTCAAATGATAAAAGACTCAAGGGACACATTTTGACACACTTTTTGACACGCACAATCTAAACCATTAGATGTACATTGATCCAATGGCATGTTTGGAACTGATCTAGCTGTTGGATCAATGTATATTTAATGGTTTAGATTATGGGTATCAAAACATGTTTTCCTTGAACCACTCACATCTCTAAATCCATCAATTTAACTTGCCCCCAATTCCTAAACGGAGTGTTAGATATTTTACGACTTGAAAAACCCCTCGAGCAAATTCAAGATTCAACAAACGACTTACTGAACAATCCAAAATAGTCAGCAGCCCCAAGTGGTTTGTCACATAAATCTTCGAATCGGAAATATGCACATCCATTAGCACCTAACGGAACCTGAACGAAAACACTACATAATGAAATTGAAGTGCTCACAAAATCCCTTATTAAAGCAATATAATGAATCATATCAAGTACCTGTAATGTCCTCCCCATAACAACTTCCACTTCCTGTGGATAAGGAGTGTGATCGCCAACTAGCTGCTGGAACTTTTGCATAAGAATGCCTGACAAGTTTTTCCCGACAAAGTAGAAACCTAGTTCAGCCTGCATTTCGAGGAAATATATACTCGTAAGAACACGGAATATGGACACAATTAATAAGAAATTTAAGCAAACTGAAAGAAATAAAGTCGGATGTTTTACAGATGTCATTTTCCGATAGTCTGTTGAGGATCCAATCTCACGTACTACACATCTTTCCTACATCAAAAGATTTTCCAAAGTGAAAAATAAATCGAAAAAAGAAAAATAAAGTAAACCTTTTACTGACCTAATATAAAAACCTACAGAAGCATACCTTTAAAGTAGCAATGAATGGTAGAAAAAGATCCCTTTGCAATCCTCCTTCATAGAGATTGTCCGGAGCACGATTTGAGGTAGAAACAAGAATCTACACTTTCAAGTACGAACAAGATTCGATTAAACAATGCGCATTTCTGAAATAAGCAACACAAAATTTTACCATACATAAGACTAATAAAAACTATAGAAATACTAAACCAGCCCACAGAATGGAAACATTACCACACCATTGCTGAACAAATGCCTGAACAAACGGTTAAGTATCAAAGCATCAGCAACATCAGATACCTATAAAATAGCATTAGATAGAAATACAACAAGTGTTTTAATCTACAATCACAAAACAACACAAGCAATGTAACTTTTCCAAGAACCAACATAGTTACATACCATAAATTCGTCGAGGCATAACAATATTGATTCATCAGCAATCTCACTAGCAACAACTTCAAGCGGATCTGTCACACCCTTGTGTTTCTGTGAAAATAAATTATAGCAAGAGGAAGCAGATATAAATTCCAAGAAATAAATCAATGGTTTCTCAGTTTCCAAAGAAAATAAAATGCGTGTGGTGGAAGATAGGTGTAACAAATTTTGGATTAACCATGGAAGCTTATACACCTTCACAACACTCAACTCTTTACCCAATTTTCATTTACACCCTCTACTTAAAAAAATTGAATTCTTCCCCCATACCTCTTTAATATTTTGCAGTTAAAAGAATATTGTGAAATCTTACTCGTAAGCGCCTGTGGACATCCAACATGAAGTCGTGGAAATGAATTCTCTTTTTCCTCCAGCTGCAAGGCCTGCAAAAAAGTAAGTAAGAACAAATATAACCCCTGCATTTATTAATTGCCATACTTTAAGAAAGAAAAATACTACATGATTTCTTCATATTTTATTCTTTGAATTCAACGGGTTTATAGTTTTCTCTTCCATTAATCAATATTAGGGGAAAAGATTTTTTTCTCTGTGATTGTGTAAATAGTAGGCTCAATCTTACAGTTGCTCGAAAAACAAATCCATGAGCATAGTCTTTCCTGTTCCAACTCCACCGTACAGATAAAGCCCTTTCACGGGAGAGTATGAAGACTGAGGAATGAAGCGAGACCAAAGCCATCGACTCCTAATAAAAAGAAAAAATGAGCTTGTTACAAAATCACAATGTATGTATATAAGTTTATTAAAATAATAAGTCATCTCCTAGAGTTTGTTAGACAAAAGAACAGTCAAATAGATAAAATTACCTGCTAGCTTTCTCTGAAGTAGCATACCGATCCAACCGGCAAGCTGTAGCTGACTCAACAAGTTCATCGTATAGCCTCTGCAGTTCTCTTAATGTACCTACCTGAAGAATGAGTTTTAAGATATTTTATTCCTCTCCGATTAAGGCGCTGAGTTCATTCACACAAGACACGAAAATTGTCATTCACAACCGAATTCCAAAAGCTCCAGCAATATACCTGACAAGCGTCACCATCCAAAAGCTCACCCGCAGAAATTCTACGTTCGTACTCAATAAGAGGCCCTTTTCTTTCTACACCTACCCTTGTGTCAAATCAAACACCAAACTTCTCTTCAACACCATGAAAGAAATTAACAAAAAATGGGGAAACAGTGTATAACTTCTCTGAAAAACAAACCTCCATAGGTTACTTGAGCGGCATTTGCACAGAAGGCTCTTGAGATCATACACAATGGATGTGCATATCTACATTTATCGCCATTGTAAGCGAGTGTGTAGGATAACCCTTTACTTATACCAGCTAAATAGTTTTGCTTTCTCCCTAATCCAACAAAAACATTATCTCCTTGATGACGAAACGCCGAGTGAAATTGTCGAGAAGATCGAATGATTGTTCTCATTGAAGTTTTCATTTTCAATGACAACAAATCATCCGATATACAAGACGATACAGGCTAAGTTCTGAAACATGCAACAATTAAAAATTATAATCTGACACAATGGGAATCCTTTTTATTTCTCAACAAATTGGAAGTATAGCTTAAGTCTACTAATTCCTTCAACTCCAAACACATTATAGTTCAGAGAAACAGAGAATTGCAGCACATGCCCAATACTAAAAAATAATACCAAAAATCAAGTAAGGACTATGGAAAGTTATACATTCAAGTAAATTGCTTAAAAGGTCACAACCATATGAATCCTTAAAAAAGAAAAATACATTCACAATTATATAACTGAAAGAATTTTAATTTCAAATCAAACACCAACACACTGGGACCGATCTATGCAGGGACAATGGGGGCTACAGCCTCACATAATGTTCATAATACCAACATGATATCTTGTATTATAGCATAATAATTTTCAAAAACCGACATGGTATGCAGTATGCTAGCATAGAATTCTTTTATAAGTGGTTTTAGCTCCTCATAATAGAGATTTAGCCCCCCTTTGCAATTTTTTTTTATGACATTTAGTCTCTATATTTTCGATTCCTCTAGCTCCGACCCTGCCAACTCATACATATACCTTGGAAAGATTCTTTCTGTCAATGATTGTATTCCTCACAGAATTGGGGGGAAAATTGAAGGACAATAATGGTTAAATAAACACAATTACACAAACAGATCTATCAACGAATTTCAATTACTCATCCCAAAAAATTAAATCTAAATTTGATCAAAAGCTAATCACTTTCAAAAGACTGGAAACTTATTTTCCCTAGAATTAGTTAATCCTTGCTGTGAATAAAAATATGAAAATCAATACAATTAACTGCATTCAATCAAAACTTGAGAATACTAAAGAATTTCAGTTATTCATCCCAAAATAATTAAATTCAAATTCGATCAAAAGCTAATAACTTTCAAAAAAACCTCGAAATTTCTATTTCCTAAAAAATTAACCGATCCCTGCGGTGAAAAAAAAATATCAAAATTCATAGAAATAAATACATGCAATCAAATATGAGAGATTTTTCACATACCCTGTTTTGAAGCCGATTATTCGAAATCTACAGACCCAAGTTTAATCTTTTGACCAATGCTGTGTCTCTGACATAACTTGATTAAGATAAATATAAATGGGATTTTTATATGTAATGATCTAAAACAAGTCAAATTTCTAATATTGCAGGAATATATATATATCTGGGTTTACTTGCATCTCTCTCGTTTGATCGAGAGAGAAGAGGGAAAAGAGAGAGAGAGAGAGAGAGAGAGAGGGATTATTCGTCTCCGATTCTCCTTCCCTCTCTCTCTCTTTATCTTGACTAGCCCCACGTGACTATGCAATGATTCAATGTCAAAAATATTTTAAAAATTAAAATTGAATAAAATATGTAAATCAATTATAGAATTTATTTGAAATATATATTTAAAAAAATAGAAAATCAACCCAATGCGTAAGTATGATTTCTCAAGTAATTTTTTTATTTTTATTTTTAAAGTATTTTATATTGTGAGCGACCCGTGTTGGAAAGTGAGTGATTATTAAATATGTAATTTTTTTTTTTATGATTTTATGTAATTAAATGAGAAATGGAATAGTGTATAATTTTGTAATTTCAAAAAAAAAAAAGAGAGATATTTTTGAAAAATGAACTGAGATTTGTTGTGCTCCACATTTATTTATTTATATATTAAAGATGGGTTAAGTGTTTTACACGTTTATTTTGGATGGTGACTTGTCCTTATTACTATTTTTGTGGGATAATGTTCTCACATTTTAGTTCTTTTTGTTCTTGCACCCTATTTGATGACTCATCTCGTGACTCTAAATTTTTGTATGTTCATGTTGGTTTATCTTAATATATATTCCAAAATACATAAAAAATAATTATATTTTGTATCAAATTATCTATCATATTATTTAGAATATTAATAATAGATATACATAAAATTTATATTGATAACCAATATTTATTTTGTGCTAATTTTATATTGAAAATTATTAAATTTACATATGAATATGAATTTCTTATTGTAAGTATATTTTATAAATTTTAATATGAGTTGTAGTATACAAAATTATGTTGGACAAATTTAAAGCTTTTTTTTTAAAGTAAAAAGGAGGAAGAAAAAAAAGCTATATTAATATGTATAACCAATGGAGAAGAGAGAGAAAGAGAACAGGAGGAGAGTCAAATTGATTTAAGAAATGGATTTTGTTTTTTTAGGTTTGGATAATCATTTCAACCATTTATTTTTTTTAAGTGTGCGATATAAAATAGATATTATTTTAAATTTGGTTATGTAAAATAGGGAAATAATCATTTTAAAGTAAAGTGCTCTTAATGTCTACTTCTATTTTAAATATTCGGAAACATGATTCATTTTTAAAAAAAATATATTGTAAATAATCTAACTTATATACATAATATGTTTTCATCATTCAATATCCTCGCCCTATATTTGATAAAGGGCAAATTATAAAATTGATAGTAATTTAATTTATTATCGGGTTTTTTCCACTATTTCATGCGTGTATTTTTGTAGGTGACTTATTTATTTATCTGTTATTCCCTTCTCTAAAATTTTTAATGCTTATTTCTATTTTAAATATTAGAAACATGATTCATTTTTAAAAATACATGTAAATAATCTCACTCGTATACTTAATTTGTTTTCTATCATTCAATATTCCCACCTTATATTTAATAAAGAGTAAATTTATAAAATTCATATTAATTTAATATATATTTTCTAGTTTTTAACGCAACATGTTCAGCAAGCGTTTAAATTCAATATCGATGATTTGTCCATTATAGATCTAGTAATTACAGAAAATTTTACACCCTCAAGATATTAAAATTAAATTCATGTATATATATTGTGTAGGGTTTACTTCATTTATACAAACAGTTGGTCTCTCATTTAATGATTTAAAATTGTTGGATGATGACGTAGACGTTGGCTCGCAGGCCTGCTCGATATTACTGCTCAGTCTCGTCTATTTATTTTTAAATAAATGTATAATTAAAATTAAAAAAATTATGTCTCGTAAAAAAAATAATTTAATTTTAATTATCGATTTTAAAATAAAAGGTTAATCCTCCTCTTGATTCGATGTAGTAACACATAACTACGGGTACCCCAAATTAAAATGGAAGTCCTATCCGTAAAGGTAATTTTTTTCTAATGGTAATTTATTAGAATTATTATGATTGAATGATAAATCATTATAATTAAAAATAATTATTATTAACTTTTTTTATTTTAAAATAGTTATATTAATTTTTTTTTCCACTTTATAGTAATTCATCCTTAAAAAAAAAAAAAACTATCGTATAATTTACTACAAAATGATCCTTGTAGTGAGTAAGTTCCCATAATATATGCCTATTAGTATGACAATGGAAGAGTCAAATATACTGAATACAATAAAAGAATGATCATGGCTTTTCCCAAAAGGTCTGGGTCAGCTTGCAAGTTGCTCGACAAATATTAGAGAGCAATTAGCACATTCAAAAAACTTCATTTGCACACATTTAGATCCCGCAATGCAAGCAACTTCTTGAGCTTCCAAAGTTATTTTCATTTTTTCGCTTCGAATGGAAAATACAAATTTTTAAAACATAGTGTTAAATTTATGTAAAATCCTTTAGCAACATTCGTCCAGATACTTCATAATCGGGATTATTTATGCCCAATAAGTTATACCTTGGGAGAGAAAAGGACCAAGGAATCAATATTTGCGTAATTACTTGCAACTTCAAACTGAGAATGAATTACTGAATGAAGAGGGGAGGAGAAAATAGAACCAAGAATTTGATAAGAGATACATCAGCTTATTTAGTCTGGAAAAATAAAACATGTTGCCATAGGGAATGCATAGACGAACCCCAAAATTGGCAATATTTATCATATGTAAATACAAAGTTGCAAGTACTAACAAACAGTTGACCTTTGATATATAGGTGGAATATTATTTGCAATCCATATATTGAACCGTGCGATGATGCGAAGTGGCACAAGAACCTTATTCACTTTCAAGTTGATGGTATTTAGAACAAAGGTCGTTTTCCCACAACTTCTTATTTATTTCTTGAAAGTCAGATAAAACAAGAAAACTAAGAAGCATCTGAGAAATAACCAACACCGCCTGAGCATTAGAGATGGAGAGCTCAAGCAAGAGTAAACCTTTATTGAGGTTGAGGTCGTGTTTGGACAATGTAGATCTCTGTTCCAACCAAACAACCCTCGACATCTTGCGCGCACCCAAACACGCGCTCGAGGAAGAAACCCACAGCACAGAGGCGTTGTCCTAGTTGGTGTCGGAAAATGGGATCCACCGTTAATGGCTTCTTACTATAATCAATGGTCAAATGGATAACTTCCCCGTCCGCAGGGCCCATGCCTCTCACCACCATCTCCTCGCTAAAATTTGCAAACGCCAACGTACGAACGGACCCATCAAACTTACCGCAAGATAGGCGCCATGGAGTGCCCCGGGTGCCCGAAGCAAGTGTTTCACCTAACCCAGAAGCGATTTCTCCCTCCACGGAATTGGTGTCATTATCCGATGGGCTGAGAGTGTGAAGCACAAATGAGAGGTCTGGAGATAGCATTTCTTGTACTAAAACAGCCATGGCAGCATCTTTTTGAGGTACACCGGCGACTCTGCGGCTCAAAACAGCTCTACGAGTGTATAATGACGCCCACACTCGACAAACAGATTTTCCAAATACTAAGGGGTTTGAAAGGCTAACGTTTGGTATTGAATCATAAAGTCCAGCAGCGGACATACCAGCCAAGTCCTCCACATTAGCACTTGAACGAACTATTAAACGCGTATTCCCTGAAAATATATTACTCAAGCTCTTGATGATGTTTTGGGGGAAGTGTAGGGAAGAGACAAGTTTCTGAAGTTGATCACAGAGGTTTTCGAGTTCACTATCATCCATTTGGGCTGTTTCGATTTTTTCTACAAGGGAGTTGAAGTTGTCCATTGTGTCGTTTTCTTGTAGTGCCAACTCCATAGTGCCAAAAGGTATCACCGCTCCAGAAGGGACACTGAATGAAGCTGGCACTCCCTGTTCACTGCAAACTGACATAAGAAAGGCAAAAATATCAATAAAAAGAAGGGATGAGTTTTGAAGGACATGATTTGAAATTACGAAGTTTCGGATATTCAAGGTGTAATGTGCATTTTTCAGCTAAATTGTAGTTGAACCATTGGTTGGTAGTACTAGAGATTTAACATCATAGATTACAAATGCAAGTGTAGAACTACGATATTAAAGTCCTAAAGAAAATAACTCCAGCATATCCATGAACTCATTCGTTTAATGGAACTCAATAAGGAACATCAAAAGCATGGTATATTGATATTATAACACGTTCAATTTAATGCTCATTTATCAGTGTACTACAAATGGAAAATGATAGAACCTTTCTCTACAAATGGAAAATGATAGAACCTTTCCTTGTTTACCAGTCCTTACCGATAACCTTAAGGGCACTCGTTAACATTTCACTTTGTTCAACTTGTGGCTTGTTCAGTTTAATTGTAGCATGACTTCGTTAATGGAGAATCTAAAGTATGGGTTCTTGACGATGGAGCAAAGTTCTACATGCGTGTTGGAATGTGCTTCAATGTTTTCCTTGGGTCACAATGAAAAGTTGTTTCCAAGTGTTTGGGAAAAGAAGTTTTAAGAGCGCAATACACCTTCAGCAAAATGCCATGCCAATTTAAAATTTACTTTGCTATCAAACAATTATAAATAAATAAAAAACTCAAGAAACACAAGTGCAACAAAACCAAACTTGGTGGAGCCCATGCAGAAACAAATAGACAAGTACGGAAACCAGGGTATAAAATAAAGATCAGGAAAGGGAAAAAAAGAAATGCTGAAGATAATAAATAAGCCAGAGACAGGTAAACAAGTACAAACACGAGGGAAGAAAATTACCATAGAAGGAGAAAAGAACTTATAATCTAACAAGATGCAATGATTAAACTTGTAAGATTTTTATCCAATGTATCTTAGTTTAAATTATTAGAGAGAGGTATCCAATGTTCTTCATTCTAGCCAAAACACACATTAAAACTTGTCACTTTAAAGTCATGGTAAGACTTGAACACAAATACCGCGTTAAACTTCAGTTCAATATCCCATCTATACGTTCAACAGATATATTTATCATTGGCAAAACAAAACCATACTGCCTGGATACTGATGGAGATCATTACCTTTCTCGGAACCTGCAGCTACAGATGCTAACCGACCACAAGCAGCAGCTTTAGCACCAGATGTTTTTACATCTGCATCAGCCAGCAGTACAATGTCCCCAGTAGACATAGCCTAGATTAAATACTTCCAATTAGGAGGTTGACAATCGATTTCATATTTTCATGAGATTGTTGTACAGACCAAACGTGGATTAATTCAGCATGTAAATAACTAGTACCTTAGTTTTAACAGTCGACCAAGAAGAACTACTTGACCCTAGTATTCCATTCCCAGTTGTGACATTGCTAGAAAGGTCCTTTATATGAACATCATCCCTACTACCACTCGAAAATGATGGAATTATGCTAACTCCAGTTGATGAAGCTTCTAATCTGTAATATTATGCAATTAAACAAGGACACAGAATAAATAAAAGAGAACCAGAAAGATCACACTGGAAATTATTTGCATATCAACAATACAAACGGGGACTTTCTGGACATCTGAATTTAAAAAAGCCAGTACTTAAAGGAGTTATGGCAGAAGGATGACCTGACATATTTTCCTTCGAGTTTCTCTATGTCGATAATTTTGTCATCATCCTCGCATGTCACAAATACTACCTTCTCCTGCAAAATTAAGAGTTGAGGTTATAGTTAGTTAACCCTTGATCACATGGAAATAATATTAATCACAAGAAAAGGATGCAATCACAGACTCACTTGTCTAGCCCTAACTCCAAGATGAGACAAGTGGGGAAGCTCCTGCAGAAGTATAATTGCATTAATATTACCACCAGCAGCTGTTACCTGCACAACACATGTATTAGGTGATCCCTTGCTAGTGTGCGGTTTCAAAAGGGTTGTCATAAGACGAGAAGTGAAACCATATTTACTACCTCTTCATCTCCATCAGCTTTTCTGACCAAGAGAATAACAGGTCCTGTTGCAGATGATGGTAGTGCCCCAGGAACGATGCTCTCAACCTGAAGTCCAATTTAAAAGGTCGTAATCGTATAACCCCAACATTCATTTGACCGAATTGCCTAATGCATTTAATGTCTTAGGCAAGCCATCATTTTCTAGCATCATCAAATACCATTATATATACTTAATCAATTCGTGTATCTTTCTTCAGTCAAAAATAATTAATAAAAAAGGAAAAGAACCGAATCAAGGGAAACATAAGGATGCGGCCGAGAAAATTCTGAAATTGGGGTTCAAGTTGAAGATCAATTAGGGTCGAAGCTTTACACCACATCACCACAACATGACACGAACATTGCTAGAGTGAAGAAGATCTAAGCAACAGTTGAAATAATTCTCATTATCTATTCCAAAAATTGTTCAAGCTTAATCCTTGTAGACCAGGGGCTGGATGTGAAGTGGGAGAGAAACTTCAATAGAACCAATGCTCCACTGATGTGATGCTGTGACTCGTTGAAAACTTGCCAAAGTTGATACTTCAGTGCATCAGACATCTGGTGCACCACATCAGCGGTGTGCCGCATTTATTAAAGTCTCTCTCGAGAAGTTGGAAAGGTATAGGCTATGAGAAAAAAGAGATCCAGTACATATTCTCAAAAATTTCCTCTTGATTATAGCAAATTAAAATACCTCTGAAGAGTTGTCATTCATATGGTTCCAGAAACCATTTTCCAAGATTTATATGACATGAAAAAAATAATGATTTAAAACTTCTTGAAGTTTTAAATATCGAAACCAAAGCAAAAAGAATCATAACAAAACAAAGAACTTCAAAAACAGAACCACATCTCCAATTTAAGAAACAATTAACCCCTAAAGCAGATAAGATGTGGCACACATGTTTCACTTAAACTACCTGTACTAAGGTTCCAGAAGCAGCACCGGGAACTAAAACATCCCAGCCTTGAGAACCAACTGAAGTTCTAACAGCTTTCGTCAGAAGGGTGCAAAGTTTTGAGACCTGAAATATTACACTTTGGCATGTACCAGAAAAAAATAAATAAATAAATAAATAAGTAAATAAATAAGATGGAAGTAATTGATGACCAAAACAGCGCTCTGCATCGATTTAGGATGAAATCAGCACCAGCAATTAACTGGAAATACTAATGAGGTCTCATACCCAGCACGAATCTCAGCCTCAGTGTATGTTCTCACACTGTTTTCAGGAATACCAAGAGACTTCCCCAACATCTGCAAGTCCAGGAAGAAAGCTACATAAAATGATTGACATTTCAGCTTAAAAGGCTAACAAGAACTTGAAAAGATAGAGAAATAAATACACATAGAAATCAACGGAATCGCTATTAGTTGAGAACCCTTCTCTTTTTCCATTCATTTATCCAAATGAAGCAGCTGGAAGTGAACTGCTCAAGGACCATATTTTTTCATTCATGCTGGTACATGAGGACATGTCCAGAATAATGAGAGAAAAATATACAGAAGGGAAATATATGGCTCATTTGAGAACGAACAGAGAACCCTTACACTCGAAATGATAAAAATCTGACAAGAAGAAATATTTTCACTTTGGCACCAGGAAATAAAGAAAAGAAAATTTCATTGACTTAGTGTGCTATCAAACTTTCACGATCTTTGCAGGCTCTACCAATCCTTTCATGCCAAGTGGATTACATAACAAAAACGAATTCAATCCCCAAGTCTTTTTCCTCCTCTAATATGGACAAAACCAGAAAGAACGACTGTAAAGCTCAAACTACAGACATAAGTGCATAACCTACTCCACCCAAAAAGCAAGATCAGCAGACAGTTTACACTTCCCTGGCAACTGGAAAATGAAAAATAAGCATATGATCAACTGCCCAACATACATCATGCACATGGAACACTAATCAAATATGGTACCGCCATACAATTCAATACGTGCACACTCATAACCCTAACACCATATCATTACGAAGATTCTTACTTCAAATGTTAAATGAAATGTTGGGAAAACACAAAAGGTTGTCCTAGGAAAACTCAATGCTATGTAGTTATGAGATACTCATCTTGTTTGTGATATATGGCCATTTAGATTTTTCATTTCTATATATATATATATACTCCCTCCGTCCCAAAATAAGTGTCCACGTTTTTGTTTTGGTACGTCCCAAAATAATGTCCACTTTTTGAAAATAGATTCAACAAAAATTTAAAGTTACTAAATTGACCCTTCATATTAAATATTTTTGGTAATTGTAATACACTAAAATCGCATTTATTAGGGGCAAATTAGTAAACTTATAATTAATTTAATGCTTTTGAACTCGTTTAATAATTTACTTGTTAAAATTTTGATTTTTCAATACATGACAATTTTTTTTGGATGGAGATTAACTACTATTTTATTTTCCTTTTCTTTATTTGGAGACAGCGTACCAAATATCTTCTTATTAATATAAAAGTTATCCCTCCTGCTACTTTCACTCTAATCGCAACAAGTGGTGCATTACTTTTTTGACATGCATACGCTAGTGAATTTTAGTAAGAACAAATTTTAGAAATATTGTTACAATGTGATTACTAATCTAGGATGCCGCCAACAATCTTCAAATATTTTCCTAATCAATTAATATTTTAGAAAGATTATCATAACAAGACTCACCAAATCTGCACTTAATCTAATATTTTTTTTCCCCTTAAAATAAATATAGCTACAAGAAAAGCAAAAGCAAAAGATATTATACAAAAAAATAAAATTTATTCGAAAAAATCTTAAGAAATTAAAGTTGCTTACGCAAAAACAGAACAATATACACACACTCCGTGCATCACGTGGGCTTCACTCTAGTATGACATAACAGTTAAACCCAAATGTATCAAGAGTTGATGAAAGTATATCCAGGGGAACAAAACAAAAGGCAGTACCAGGACTTTCTGTGGGAATATTCGCAAAAGTGCCTCAGAGTATTCTTCGGTCAACCTCCTAGATCTATCCAGAGTTGCCTTAAGCCTTAAGGCCCAGATCTTCTTACCATCTTCATCGCCTTTTAAAAATTAGCCAATAGGTAAGTAACGAGCATTATAATACCACAACTAGTAGGTTATTTAAAATCATTAATTGAGTTGAAACAAGAAACCTTCTTTTTTTAGAAGGCCTCTCTCTTTCCATGCCAAAAGTTCATTCCCAATGGCATAGCATTCGTTTGGCTTCCAACCGGATAATCCCAGTTGACGAATGCCAATAACGAGAGCAGCAAGTGAATCATTCCAAGAGCTCATATTCCTGGACTCTGCATTATCTGCAAGCCAATGAGCCCCGCCTGATGCTTCAACAGCATTAAGAAACCTGAAGAATTTAATGAGTTTTATGTTCTTAAGAACAACAAACGATAGAAGTACAATCAGTAAGGTCAAACCTATGTTACCAGGAACACAGATCGTTCCAGAATGGTAGGAGTAGCCTTCTATAGGTTACCTTAGCATATATGAGACCACCATATCAAGTTTCGTAAAAGTCAATATCTAGTTAAACCTAGCTTAAACTCCTGTAATTGTTGTGTAATATGAAATTTAATGCTTTCAAACTTGAAACTAATAGAAATAACATTAATATTTTACTTTGTCTATTTCAATTTCTCTCCACAAACAAATTTTAAGAGTGCAATAGTCTCGGATTGTCTTGCTTTGCTAGATTTGGCGATTTGGTACGAAGGTGTACCATATTTCGGAACGT
>MKEJ01087984.1:0-18351 GCA_001753735.1 Embelia ribes
AAGTAGTTGCCCCATCTCGACACTGTGGTAGCTTGCCGGCGATATGAGACAAGTGGTTGCCCCATCTCGACATTGTGGTCGCTCCTCCAGCATGGTAACTCGCTAATATGTCAACTCATCTGTATTTCATGTCCGTCCACTGATATTTGCTCACATACGCTTGCCCACACCAGTTAGGGTGCTATATCATGCTTGTTTTACGCTCATTTACCAAATAAATAGATCTTGAGCTGAGTCCTTAACAAGCGGGCCGCGAGTGGCTCTTGAACGACTTTGTTCATTAGCACATACTACCAATTTGTATTTTGTGAGTCATTTTGGTTCATAAATATGTTTAAAGCTTATTCCGACTTTTACATCCAATTTCACTTGGGTTCTTTCAATTCCAAAATAACAAAGATGACAGACTATGCTTATGAATTAGAACACCTTAATAGTAGATTCAACCATCTATTAGTCCCTAATTTTATTTAACGGTCAATTCCATTTCTCAACTTTATTTTTCTTTATTTAAGCCCACTGATTCTTTTCACTTGTACTGTTAAGTAATTTTACTTGGCGAAATGTGTAAATCCTAAATTATTAGATATTATATTACAAAAAATATTAAAATTTGAAAAAAAAACAATTTAAAAAAAAATTATTTTTCTCCATGAAGTTAATTTTTTTTTTTAAATAAACTATCTCATGCTATATTTATTTTAAAGCGGACTTGTGTCACTATAAATTATAATATTAATTATAAATAAATATAGTTACAAAAATTATAAAATATTTGGAAATGAAATTAATATTTATCCAACCACTTGTATATATTTCCTTCCCAAAAATTCTTCACTAATAATAGATACATTCTTATGAACCCAATTTATATTATAAATATTCCAAAATTTTATTTAAGTACTACTTTTTTGAAAGTTTTACTTATTAAATATATTTTTTAAATAATTACAAGAGCAAATGAATTGTAGATTTACTTTATTTAAATTATAAAATACTTTTTAACCTTTTGTAATCATACCTTTTTAGCTTAAATTAGCAATTACCAATGTGCGGCTCATTTTTTTAAACAAACATAAATTGATTAGTTCCATCTTTTAATTTTTTTAATAACTTTCAAAAATATATATTTACATTTTAACTTTTAACAAGTCATAATTTTTCTGCCATGTCAACTAACGGCGTTATTTCCATTAGTTTTGGACCAGATTGACAATAAAAGTGAAGTTGGAGGGGTTAATGGATCAAATTAAAGGGATTAAAGTATAGTTTACTCAAAATATGATTGAAGAAAAATCATAGTTAGGGGTGGTAACGGAAGGAGTGGAGGTGAATTTTGTCTTTCTCAACCCCATCTCTTTATTCGGGGTCGAGTTTTATCTTCTCCATTTTCGACCTAGCGGGGATTGGGTTTTTACCCAGATCCCCGTCCCCGTCAATGAATAACTAAATTTAAAAAATTATTTTGCTTTAATTAAAATTAACAACTCGAAAATTATACTACCAAAAAATAAATAGATAAAACCTTCATACAATTAAAATAATCAATCAGAAATTTGAATTGAACTTTCTTTCAATTACAAATTAAACAGAAACTAATGATTTATAAATATTTTGTTATGCTTTAAATAACACTCATATTATGAAAACATTATAATAAAAACACAATAAAATATTTTGTATTTTTTTTTTTTTAAAAAAAATACCTTATTATATCGAATGAAACATTTCAATCAAAATAAATCCAATACCCTACAAACATAAATGAAAATATTATTATAATTATATAAACAATAAGGTGTGTTCGGGTTCGGGGCAGGGCTAATATCAGTATTCCCTTCCCCGCTTCTATTAAAGTTGGAATCAAATTTTTCGCGTCAAAATCAGAATAAGTTTGGGGGGATACCAGCGGGTTTAATTCTGGTTACCATGCTTAATAATCGTACACTTTGAGAACCTGTTATTCTCAGAAATTCAATGATAAGATAATTTGAATTTTTAAATAAATCAAATTCAATAATACCCAGGATAGTTTCCATATAGCAACTCACTTCTTACCTTTTGCATATTCTAATTTGAGAGGTAATTTTTTATTCTGCGTACACAAATAATTGATCTTATTTTTTTGAGCTGTACAAAATTAATTCTATACTTTTTATTTTGGTTCAGATCAATAATTACAAACTTTGATAATATTTATTATTGCCCTTTATTAATTATTTAGGACTAGCAAAAGACAAAAACTCATAGGGTAGATTTGTCATGCTTAGTTTATTTCAAAATTGAAAATTAACTTTTTGACTTTTGCATAATTCATATTTTGAAATAAGTTTGGTGTATTATAAGTTGGTTATCAAAAACGAGTAGTCTTTGTGATTCTCCTCTTCTTGGGCTAAGCAGCTTGTGCACAGAAACTGTTTGATAAAATGCTTCAAAGAGTAAAATTCTAAATTTTATCATTGCATAACCACTTGTTTTGTGGTTTCTAAATCTTGTTAACTCTAGATTTTCGATGTCTAGACCGGACGTGTACTTAGCTATTTGATATCGCGCATTCCAGTTAACCTTAGGGACCGATGACAGCTACGCCTAAAATCGCTGAAAAGATAAACCGTAATCAACCACATACCCAAGCGCAATAAGCAAACAAGATAATCAACAGAGTCAAGAAAACCGAAGAAATAGCTGGGATTTGCCAAACTGGATTGTTCCCTACCGGTTCCGCTATAATTTAGATCATGAATGGTACTATCGAACACTACCACTTGCTATCTAGATTCCCAAGCAATTTTCTCTAGAGACTAACCTACCAAGAAACCCTCCTGGATTTACCCATCTCACACCTTCCTATATAGGATTTTCCCTCTTTGAAAGCCCTTTACCCAAAAGTAAGAAAATTTGATCTCATTACCTTAATACTTGAGCTAAACAAGTACGTATAGCTTGCACAAGGGAACCTTTCTCAAATAGAAAATTTAAAGCCAAGTCAAAAATGTATGCGAAAAAATGGACTTTTATCCTCTGGTGGAATGGATGTTGTAGAAGTGGTTTGAAATTGATGTATGTTGTCATAGGGTGTGCTTATGCCGTTATGTGTGTTAGTTGCTTCTTTGGCAACATAGCTATATGATATTTTGGGAATATTTTAGTTTTTCGTATTGAAGATGGACTGAAATTCAACTCCAGGTTTACATATTGCTTCGTCCAATCTGTTCTTAAGAGAAGTTAACGAGGAAATAGAGAGTTACAGCAAACAATAATGGCAATGACGTCATTGGTCGCTAGTCAAATTGCCGGTAAAAGGTACTATTTTGCTATATTTAGGTCATATATGCATGAATCTAAACCATTATTTAGTATATTCTATTCCATATCCATTTAGGTGATTCCTAAACGTTGTTTTAGTCTTTGGATCTTAGAATTTTCTCAACAGCAAATTCAGTATATTCTGGTTTACCTTAAAAAAATCGAAATACACCAAGCAAGCTGCTTTTATTATAAATTTGCATTTTCCTCGTTATACGATACATATTACATCTAGTGAGTGATGGATGTTTTCTTTCTTCTTTGGATGATCAAAGGCCAATAACAAGTGAAACTGGTTTTAGCCACAAATGGGTACTGCCGATGTATGTGAAATTACAAAAACATCACCCTAAAAGCAAATCATCATTGATAAAGAGTGTTCGTGGCGAAAATGGTGGTTTTACAAAGCAGCGTGTTGGGATTGGGGACAGAGATGGTGTTATCATTGTCGACCATGGATCACGTCGGAAGGAATCCAATCTCAAGCTGGGTGAGTTAAGCTAGTCTCCTTTTGGAAGTATTTCAAGTGGTTTTTATGCTCCGAATCTCTTATTGATTTACTGAGTTTTGGACTTTTTGGTCTCTTTATTTTTTTTTTCCTTTGGATTCATGAAATCAAAAATTCTTACTGCAGATGAGTTTGTTGCGATGTTTAGAGATAGAACTGGTTACCCAATTGTAGAGCCAGCCCACATGGTAATTTTTCCTGACCCTTTTTTCTTATTTGCAATTCGGGAAGGGGGAGAAAAAGAAGATCATTAATTCCTCGTAATGACTTGATATGATATCTTATTTTGGTTCAATTTAGCCAACCCCTTGTGGAGATGGCTTGATGTTTACACGATATCTTATTATCATAGTTGTTCCATATTCAATCTATCTAAAAATTGGTATTGGTGGAGTTTAAAGCTCTAACTTAAACTTTTATATGTTAGGGCCCATTTCTATAAGTTAGGGCCATGCACGTTTGCAATGCGACTTGTGGGACACTGGTTCATCGCATTGGAAACAATGTCTTTGAAAATAAGGGCAACGTTGCATACATCAGACCCTCCAAGATCCCGCAAAGACTTGATTTGTTGTTCATGTTGTAGAGTCATTGACTTTCACTACGAAACAGACCACTAACTTTTTGGCCAAGCAACACCCTAGAAATCTCATTATAGCATTTTCTCAAAAAAGGAGTATCTTATTAAGAAAATGGTGTTTAGCCGAGAGTGAATGTCACCCAAAAATTACTTCCCGTTTCATAAATGCAGATCTTAGATATGCATGAACTTGGTTAATCTTCTTCAATATCATAGTTTACTTCGAGTTGCATGCTCTATCGTGTTATTGCTTTCAACTTGGAGCTATTTTATTTTTTTTTTAACTTCGGTGAAGGTTTTTTCATCACTCCATAATTATCGATCTCGATATTCTTTTTGTTTTCGTATCTAGGAATTGGCAGAACCATCAATAAGAGATGCATTTGGTTTGTGTGTTCAACAAGGGGCGAATCGTGTGATTGTTAGCCCATTTTTCTTGTTTCCAGGACGACATTGGCTCCAGGTTAGATCTTCAAGAAAGTAAGGAAAAAAAAAAAGACGAAAAGGGGAAAGAATATTATAATTTTGTATTCAATTAATTTTGCAGGACATTCCTTCCTTAACAGCTGAAGCTGCCAAGGAGCACCCAGGTGTTCCATACCTCGTAACTGCACCTCTCGGTCATCATGAACTACTTGTGGTATGGATTACGATGTTTGCTCCTTGGAAAGTATCCATAAGTATACAACTTTTGCATATTAGAAAATTTGTTGCCATTTTTGTGACTTGTGGGTCACGGGTTCATTTCTTTGCAAACAACCTCTCTGTATAAGGTTGTGTGTATCAAACCCTCGTAAACTCCGCAGTGCGGGAACTTTACGCTCTTGGCCGTCCAAAAAAAGGGTGTGCTTTAAGTTCTTAACATAGTAGAACTATTCTCGCAGGATGTCGTGGATGACATAATTCAACACTGCTTAAGTCATGTAGCTGGAGATGCAGACGAGTGTTCGGTCTGTGCTGGTACTCGTGAATGCAGGCTTTATTCACAGTGAAAAGTTGCAAATCGTACAGTAATTTGATGGTTTGTGGGATGCAAATGAACTAAGTCGCTTGTGAGCTGCTGGATTACAGCTTGGCACTAGTATTTATCCATTCAAAAGCGAATAACGTGGTTAAGGCAACGGACATTGACATACGGATTCTGCGACTCGTGCTAGACTTTTTTTTTTTTGTTATGCTATATTTACTGCTTCTATGTAATGACAGTTTTCCTTTAAAATTTAATGCAAAATGCTCCCTGTAACGATTTACAGAGCAAAATATGATCAATGTTAGAGCAAAACTTTATTTTGACACAAAAAAGTGCAAGTATTGTTGATTCCTGTTAAAGGGCAGAACTGATAATTGAAAATGAAGGGATCAAACGTAATAGAAAATTATGAACGGGACTAAAACTCGATATGCGGGGACTAATCATATAGAAAAAATATATATATATTAAAATATAGAATATCAAGTTGATTTTTGTTGTATTGTGTCTACATACCTTCGTAAGCTAGGGGTGATATAATCCCTGCTGTCTCGATGTAGCTCAGTGTTCATGGGTCTTTTGATATGTTGTAGCTAAGAGTGAGTTTGATTGCAATTTTTAAATAAATAAGCCTAAAAAAAAAGCTGAATCTATCCAACTTAAAGCTTCCAGCTTATTTTGGCCAAAACAACAAATAAACTCAATTTCTAAATTGAACAGTCAAACGTTGTCCAATTTTTAAGCAAAAAAATTGAAAAGCGAAAACTTAGAAGCTGTAATCCAACAAGCCTTTAATTCATAAGCTCAGTCGAAATAGTTCATCATCTAAACAATTCCACAGCTAAAAGGAAAATGGAAAGCATAACCTCAAACACAAAACTAGCACCAAAACTCAATTCATCATAAGCTCTTTAAACCTGTGACATTCAAAATAATGAGGAAAATATTAAATCTGAAATCTGGTAATGAAAAGATCAAAAAACAACTTAATCTTTTGTTCATCGACAACGAATGAAATTTTTTACACCAGCAGACTTAGATGAATGATACGTATATTTATGTGATGGTCCCCACACGTAGAAAGACACGTCACGTATTTAAACCGATGACTTATGAATATCTGCACTGATGGTATGGTGGATAGAAGCTGGATTTATTCAAAATTGGGATATATGGTGCCATTTTAAACCAGAAGAGAATATTAGCAGCTCTTTCTAAAGAATATTAGCTCAATTTCTGAATGATTTCCAAGAGTGCGGAATAGGTTCCGAATCCTGATGCTACAATGCCCGCAGCTATGACCGAGACGCAAATCGAGGCCTGACAAAGAGAACAAAGAAAAAAAAAACTTAAAAGTTTAGAGATGTACACGAAAAAAACCCAAGTTTGAAAATGTAAAACAAAAGGCATTAGCAGCTCTTTGTTTGATATATCAATTGAACAAATCAACAATCATCCATGAAAAAGATGCCAAAAAAGAAAAAAGAAAAAAAAAACCTTCTTCTAGAGGCCTATCTAGGAAAATCCAAGTACAGAGTGCTAGTACTCCAACTTAGCCATATCCACACACAAAAGTAATTTTCCGCAATAAATATAAATTTCATTTTGATCGGAGCCAGTCTACCAAAGAATTACGGACCAAGGGCATCAAAACATGATATGTTTGGTTGCAGTTGTAAGCAAAAAATCTAGTTTTTTCCATACTAAGAGAAAGCTGAGCGATATTGGTTAAAACTTTTAGGTTTTAAGGTCAGAAAGATAAATAAGCTCAGCCACACCAATTTTCAAGTTAAAAAAAAAAACAAAACCTTGAGTTTAAAAATTGCAACCAAACAAACCCATAATTTTAATGAATTTGATTTTTACCTGGAGGTGAGTTATTTTCCCCTTGAGGATGCTCAAATAACAAGCACATGGAAGAATCAAGGTCTGCAATAAGTCAATAAACATAAGAAACAGATCTCATGGCCGAATTTTATTTACAGAGGAAATTTGTAAGAATAATGCTAACCATACTCAAAAACTTACAACTAGCATGGTAAATAAAGATCCGATCAACGACATCACCAAACCTGTCGTACCACAAACATATATACGTGTTAACAAGGGAACAACTACGCAACAAGAGCTAGTTGAAGGATAGGTTTGACAAGCTCGCAAACAAAGTGTATATATGTAAATATATAAATATATATATTTGGCAATAGCATGATAACATACCAAAGAAAGGGATGGTGAGGCCCACAAGCAAGGTGGAAATCACCAATCCGGTTCGGATGAGAATCGAGTACACGGGGGACTTGAGATGACGTGATGGAATCAATTCCTCGAGACTCAATGCTACCGGAGTCATGGTTAATGCATACGTGATTTCAAGTTAAGGAAAATAGCAAGTGTTATCAACATTTTTTTTTTGTGTGTGAAAAATTTGGAGTAATTTCAACTCATTTGTCACATTACAAAACTTATAACTTCGCGTGAGAATAACAAAACGCAGGATAGCTTTTGATGATCTTCGAGAAAAGGATATTTGGTAAATGGATTGACTACCTGCAAAAGAACAAACAG
This sequence comes from Embelia ribes, assembly GCA_001753735.1. NCBI lineage: Eukaryota > Viridiplantae > Streptophyta > Magnoliopsida > Ericales > Primulaceae > Embelia > Embelia ribes. Next base: position 7,933 of record MKEJ01087984.1, read on the forward strand.
AAATATCAGGTACAAGCATCATAATAAAAGGCATATATAACAATGTGAAACCTAAAATCATAACCCAACATCTAACCATAGCTGGAAAACAATAAGAGGTTTCGTTTGGTTGTAGTTTTTGAACAAAAATAATTAACTTTTTTCAGACCAAGAAAAAGTTAGACGCATCCGGCCTAAATTTTCTATCTTTCTACTCCAAAATAACAGAATAACTCAGCTAAAAAACTGGATAGCCAAATGGAATCCATCTTTCAAGCAAAAGAGCTGAAACACTTAAGTTTAAAAGCTACACCCAAACAAGCTCCGTGTGCCAAGCCCTTATGGCAAGTGTTAAGTACACTAAAAATTGAAAAATGCTTTCCACAAACATTGTAATCTACACAATGTGGAAGAGAACACATTGTTGCAACCTCGACCACCTACCGTTGTCCAAACAGCAATTTTGGAAGCTACCAAATCTTTCGGCATGTTGAGAGTGAATTGAGAGAGCGTTGTTTCTCCAAACATCATGTATCCCATCACAGCAACTCCCGCATACATCAGAGTACAGAGGAAAAAACTGTATTCGGAATAGAGAAATTGCAGACAAAATGTCAAAAAATCATAAGATCACTTACAAATTTTTTATAACTAATACCCGTTTGAAATTGATAGCTTTATGTTATCATGTATCATACCAGATATAAATTCAAGAAAAAAAAATAATGCAGCTACCTTCTATAAATGATTTATTCAGCCTAATAGTACAACATTTTACCACTTTTAGCACAAAGTAACCACAAATATGATTGTGTAAGCGCGCTTATGTTAAGGACTCTTCTCACGAAACCCTTCTGGCGTAACAAATATTACTGCATTGACCCAATCAAGTTCAATGAAGTTAGCCAAAGAGCTCTATTTTAATAAGCCGTCATAATCTCGTGTATGATACAAGACCCATAAATCAACAAAATTCATTTTTGCATCTTCCCGAACATACCTAGTGAAAAGAACGGAAGGAAATTGGCTACGCTTCTCCATAGACGTATATATGTTTGGAAATACAGCATGTCCGGAGTAGCAGTAACCGTATAAACCGATAGCAACGGGGAGAGTGCTCAGGTTCAGCGTTGAACCTTTGCTCTCAAAGCCAACTTCATCGACCAACCCGACCCAAAACAAGCAAATAACTACCAAAATCGAGGCAACAACTCCGCCAGCTGCAAACAAAAATTTGGAATTATTTAGAAAAAATACAGATATAATGAGAAAAGTACACACCAAAAAGGTTGTTCTAAAATCACGTAAAAGCGCAAAACTGCACTGATCTTACCGGAGATGTAGCTAAGGACTTGTAAGTCTCTGAGCCATACCGTTGGGAGAATAGTTAGAGTGGCTAATAGTCCGAACAAATGATATGAGTTCAAATAAATCCCACCCAAACTTAAGTGTGCATCGGGAAATAATGAAGATAAGTTATCACTCTCGAGAATAATATATTCTACACAACATGCCTGCAAGGCAAAAACCTCACGGTCAATACAGAAAGTAAATGACACAGAGAAAATAAATGAGGAAGTTGTACTTACATAGAGTTCCGCGTATAAAATTATCTGCAGCCACGGAGAAACAACAGACGGAAACAACTAATCAGAATCATGGTGAAAAGTTTCAGTATATATTTATCAGGAAAATGATTTGCCTGCCGACAGTTACGTACAAAAAGCGAACCGACTCTTATGTGGCAATCTTGTGGGAGCCAATTCCGTTTTTAAGAAAAAAAATCAACACACAGTATCTGACCACATAGGCATTTATACAACATTTGTTCTTGATTTTTCTATGACTCATTTTATATCACAGAATATACCATCTCACGTTCTCGAGTTTTATATCTTCTTTTATTTTCGATTTACACTACTAGTATTTAATTATCTGAAAAGGTTTCGAGACTCTTTTTACAACTTACTGATATAGCAAAACGTCCCGTATTACCAAAAGCAGCCTGGCCAATGTCGGGGTAAGTCTCAAGCCCGGGTTGGCTATCCAAGCAATAGCGCAATAGAATCCCAGTGTAGAAAGAGAGCACCGAGAAAATGAACAAAATTGCAAGCCCGGCCCATCCACCTTGCTTGACAGCAAACGGAGTAGACAGGATTCCCACTCCGCAGAGAACGTTCATGCCTGCGTGAAGCCACAGTTTGGACAAGAAATTATTTTTGAATATCGTACTTTTTTTTATGAAAAAAGAAAAAAAAGGAGGAAAGTGTCATTTCGTTTTTAGGAATCCACATACATAGTCGTACCCATGGTTGTCTAGAACTTTCCATACACAAATATGATATATCTCCCGGGAGTCGTTTGGTGAGTATTATATGAGTATATCAATTCTAATTGAAAAAAAAAAAAAACACCACAAACAACATAACATAGGATATGATACAAGTCTTTTGATATGTCCGCTTTGAATCCGTTCGATTTCGAAAAAGCATTACAACATTTGAAAATTTTTCGGAATATCCTTCATCAATTGTTGTGAATCACTAATTTCTTCAAAATTTTCAATCTTGGTTCATAGGAGCAAGTCAACAAGACGGAGGAATAGAACAATCTGTTTGATTTGCTCTTAGTAGCTATGAAATGATCATATTAACATGATCTTTTTGGCGATGGAGCATACTGAAAAGGAGTATATTGAAGAAGACTATGGGTTTGTCTGGTTGCAGCTTTTAGGCAAATAAACCAGCTTATATCTGATTAAGGAAAAAATTAGATGCATCCGCTTAAAACTTTTAGCTTATTTAGGCCAAAATAACAAATAAGCTCAACTTAAAAATTGAGCAGCCAAACAATGTCCAGCTTTTAAGCAGAAAAACTGAAAAATTGAAGCTTATAAGCTGCAACCGAACAAGCCCAAAGTATTCATGCAAATCAAAGTTATTCGCAGAGAAAGAAGCTAATAGTTCAGCACACTAAAAAGTTACGCAAGTGCTACATTGGTTACATATTAATAAGCAATAAGGCTCTCAAAATTAGTAAATGTTACTTACCATTAAGCACAGCTTGGCCAAATGAGCATTGGCGAGAAACAGGGAGCTCGTGAGAGACCCCGGAAGCTTTTCTTATGGAAGATTTCCTCGGAAGAGGAGGAACAAGAGAATGCGAGCTACGTCTTTGCTTTCGCTCTGGTTCGTCTTCGACAGTTGGCAAAAGCGGTTCACTCAAGGTAGGTAGTACCTCGGGAGTGTGCCTCCGAACAAGAGTAGATGAAAGGAACGAGCTGCCTAATCTTGAGAGAGGAGTGGTCGCAAGAAATGATATGTTCGGTGATGGCACACTACTATAGAGATCGATGGATTGCCTGAGATTTTAAGAAAGAAAAAATTAGTCTTACGAACAAGATAACAAATTAAACTAGGGTAAACTAAGAATCATTGTACGTGTTTGCACATTCTGGTAAACTTTCCCGGTTTATCGTAATTAGCTATGCATAAAAAACAATTCAGAACGAACAATAATGACAAGTTTACAACTATGACGAACATGATTTCAGAGAAATAGCAATCAGATTATATTTTATAATTAATCTCGCAATATGTTAAGCTATTTAAATTCATAAGTGAACGAATGTAGCAGGTTTATAATACCGGCACAAAACAAAAAAGGAAATCGCCTGACCAAGGAACCCAGAAAAATTATAGGAAAAAGGTTATTCGCAGAAGCAACAACTGTGAAACTTTTGCAGACACAACGAAAAAACGATACCCAGAAAAAAAAAAAAATAGCAACAATGCCGAGTCTAGTGTAGGTTTTAGTACATGAATTTGATGAAATGGCAATTTAATGAGTCCTTGAGCTAATTGTTTACACTAATTATCCGAAACATCATGCCTCGTTAATTTTCTTTTTCGACTAAAAAACAAGTTCCCGGGGAAACTCATGTTTCCCAGCAACGAGAACTATCTACTTTGAAGCCAAGGAGTAGATTATAGAGAAAATGAGGAAAGATTATGGAGACGAAGCGTATACCTATAACTTTGAGGCCAAGGAGTCGGCACAGAATCGGGTTTGCTCCTTGCTTGATTATCATCCGAAAAATTCGAAGAATCCGAATCGTCTCTGTTCTCTTCGCCTTTCTCAAAATCCTTCTCCTCATCATCATCACTCTCGATGTAAAAACTCTGGTCCGAAACTGAATTCTTCATCATCTTCAATCCCTCTTTTTCAAAACCAAAAAACTAAATCCTCTTAATTTTCCTAAATCTTCTATTTTTATTTTATTGGAAAACATAAAAAAAATAAATAAATAAATAAATAAAATATATATATATACACACACACATACTGTATTCACATCAAGGGTACCGCATAAATTATGAAGAGCTCTAATGTATAACAATTATGGAGGCAACTTCAAATAACAAAAGAAAAACAGCAAAAACAGATTATCTTATAAGCCGAACAGCCAAATGAACACCAACTTTAACGGGAAAAAAAAATAGAAATCTTGAGAAAAGTTGCAAACAAACCACCTATATAGATTATAGAATGTTATGTACACAGATCTAGGACTCAAATCTAGCTCAATCATAGAAGAGACAAAAAGTATCCATACCTTTTACAGATTTGTTTGTTTTTTTAGCCTTTATTTTGGGAGCTTTCTCTGAACTGGATTTCTCTGTTATAGATACAAAACTCATCAAAATTTGGCAACAGAAACATATCTTCTGGCTATTTAATTGCATATAAGTAAACACATAATACATTCAGACTATATATACATACATACATACATACATACATATATATATATATATTCTGTGCCTCTAAATGAGTGTATCAATCAAAGATTATTAACAGAAACAGAACAATTGCTCCTTCAATTCAAATTGACATCAATAATTACAAATAAAATATAAACAATAAATAAGCGCATTAATGAAAAAAAAAAAGAACCATCGAAAAATTAGAGAGCTTAAGTTAGCATAGAGACGGAGCATTCATTGGTAATTATGTATATCATATAAAAATATAAAATATATTGGAAAAAAAATATTTTTAACTGACAATTGTATATGGTAAATTTTATCTCTAGAATATTATTGCAGCAATTTTCTCGAATTTCCAACTAGGAAATCTATTATTTCTTTATAATTTATCAAAAATATAGCAAAATTATATAACTATACTAAAGTATAAAAATATTTTTCATCCTAATTTCAACTAATCTTAATGTTGGGAAAAAAAATTTGCCCCGTTTTAAGAAAAAATTGTGAGCACTAAATTACTCACTCGGATATCTATTATAGCAATTCTCCTCAAATTTCTAGAAACAAAAAAAAAAAATTGAGAAATTATTTCTGGTTAAATACGAAGAGAAACTAATTTTGCACTGAGGAGAGAGATATTTTGGCTGAATTTCAGGCGCCTATATAGTATAATTTTTTAAACGTTCCAAGATGAATCCCTATGCTATCTATGCATGTATGTATGTATGTATCTATCTATCTATCTATATATATATATATAGAGAGAGAGAGAGAGAGAGAGGGGAGTCATACTGTGTGTGAGTGAGGTGGCAGGTTTTGGTAAGAGAATATTGTGGCTTTTAATTTGCTTCTGTTGCTGTTAAATAGGGGGACTTAGGCTATTAGCATTACGTCGGGTTTTTTTTTTTAATTTAATTTTTACATTTAATATTTTAAAAATTACTCGTACCAATTTATCTATAAAATTTGCTAAAAATTATTAGAATAATTAAATATTATGTAATAAAATTAAAAAAAAATATGCTTTTTTGAATGTTAATCGAAATTTCATAGTTTAGAAATCTTCTCTATAGCGAATGCTTCAAGCGTCCCCTATACACGTTGAAAAAAGACTTTCTAGTAAATATGTTAAAAAATTAATGATTGAAATTAAAAATTGTATAATTTTGCGCTACCATTTTAAATTTGTAGGCCTGCCCAGTTGGAAAATATTGCTTGATATATTAATAACTAGGGTAAATTATACTTTGCCCCCATGAGGTTTCTTACTATTACAATCAACCCCCTGAGGTTTATGAGATACGTTGACTAATGTCCAAAAAGACTAGCCTACTCTCCATATTTTCTCATTCTCTAATTAGTGCTCATTTGTCTCATACTCTAATTTTATCAATATATTATTAAATATAAGTAATTAATTACTTATACAGACAAATAAATAAAATTTCTTACTAGTGTAACTTCATATTTTTACATTTTGTTATTGGTAGAAATAAGTCAAGACAACTAATTATTTTCTAAATTTTACTCAACAAATATTTACAATAATTGAGTTTATAAAAATATATACAAAATAATTATTTTCAAAATGATATGATATATATACATATATGTATATTCATCTATTAAAAACAAAGATTGATGTTTTCAATTAATTTTAAATCTTTTTGGATATTAACATCATACTTTTTAGTTTTTATTACTACTTAATTAATAAAATTTTCAAATATGCTTCTCCCGGTGGTAGTTTAAAATTTTTAAATATAAAATAATTTTGTTAAATTTTTTTTACCATACACGAAACGAAACAAGACGCCAAAATTTAAACAACGATACGTGACTGATAAACATTTTGATAGCCTTGAATATATGTCACTGAAACCTCTGTATAAAAAACCTTCCCCATAGAGAGTTCAACAATAATAAGAAGTAAAGAAAAAAATTTAAGACACTTCCATACTGTAGTCTCAATTGTCTACACACAAAACTTTTTTATTATCAGTGGTTAACCATAACAGTATAAATAATCATCTGGCATATATGCGCATTTGATGTTTCTTAATATCTATCTAAGGGTTTAATTTGGCACATTATCATTATCACCTAGAAAATAACACCATATAAGCACATAAAGAAACAATAAAAGAAAAAAAAAAGATCAAAGATGCATGTGAAGTTGCGAACCTTAGGACCACATAAATAAATATTTGGTATGTTTATGAACTTACTAATCACAATTACTAAGATACTTAAACGGACACATTTTACTTTTTTGATAATCTGCTTAATGTAACCAATACTAATTCCCAACTAGAAAGTTGACATAACACTACATGCAAATAAATTACACTAAAGGAAAAAATGGACTACTGAAGGGATGTGCATAACCGAATAAACCGGATCTTCCAAAAATCATAAACCAAATCACTTCGAATCAAATAGGCCTGTTCAGTTCATGCCAAAAACCAAATTTCAAAAAAATCTGAAAAGAAAAAGTTAAAACAAATATTTGTAAAAAAAAATTATTCGGATAGAGAAATATATAACCGTATAGAAATTAGAATTTTTATCCTAATCTAAACAATCTACAAGCAAAAACTCCAATTAGAAATTAGGCTTTTATACATTTTAAATTTTTAACTTTTTTCGTTTTTGTGAGAAGGGGAAAGAGAGAGAATCGAAGTGGGTGAAGTGATAATTTGAGAATGGTGGCTCGGAGAGCCTTAGAAAGGGATGGAGAGACATTGATGGAGAATGGAGAGAGAAAAAGAGACAGATGAGCCGGCACTTATTTATATTGGTTAAATTACACTTTGGCCCGACGAGGTTTCTTATAATTTCCGAAAGCCCCCTGCAGTCACTGAAATTACACTTCCCCCGTGAGGTTTTATTTCCACTTAACTTTACCTCCGAATTTTTTGGGTTAAAGTGAAAATAAAATTATTTGTTAGGCAAACAAAAACGTTTCCAAAAAATCCCTTAAATAGTACATTTTGTCTAGTTTTTTGTTATTATTTTTTCAAGAAATAATTTGTATATATAAATAAAATGTATTTTTCATAAAAATATGATGATAATTTTTATTTTTATCAATAATGAGCTTTAAAATTCATAAAATAAGGAAATGAAATGAGGATAGCATGGTCTTTTTACATAAAAATCAAACTTTGGTAATAAGTTGGGGCAAATTGTAATTTCCAATACCTTAGTGGATAATCTGAAATAATAAGAAACCTCATGGGAGCAAAGTGTAATTTATCCATATATATTTAGTTGTAAACAAGTTCGGTTCCGTCCAACAACTATACTATTGTAAAAGAGAACATAATTTTTGCCGTTATAGAAAGCGAACTCAATTATAATTTATTAATAACCTATTTTACCCTTCACAAACTTTTTAAATTATTTGTCATCTTCACCCAAATTAGGACAAAATAGATAATTAAGCTATAAAAACTACCTCACTCTTGTTTTCACAACTTAGACCGTGCATGCTATGTCAACACCTATCCCTCCTCACTTTCAGGGTCACAATTGCATTCAATCATTTAAAAAGTTTTACATGACACTGTAATTTATCTCCCCTAATCAAAATACATTTTAAAGAATAGGGCAAACAAAACAAGGGACAAAATAGTGAAAGACACTTTGGAGAAAAATTTATTTATTCTTCGTCTTTTTTGTTTTGTTTTAGGCATACTATTTTTTTTTTTCACCAAAAATTAGTTACAACAGATATCTTACCAACAATTCCTCCTGCTCTTTTTAGTTGAATTCTAATTAATTTTTTCCTTTCGTAAATTTGTGAAATATAAGATTTATTCCTTTATTACATGGTATTTTTTTTTAAGATTTTCTCAACATTTGCTTCAAAAATTGGTTTTTCTTCAACATGTGCTTTTGTAAATTTCAGCAAAATTTTTTTATTGTCATTTTTTGTTGAGATTGTACTTTCCTTTACCTCTAATCTCATAACTAAAAATGGCACACAAACAAATTGAGATTGCACTAATTCTGATTATAGTGAGTGTTTAAGTCGAAAAATATATAGTTTCTATTAAACTCGAGAGCCATTGCTTTACGTAGGGGAATCTTCACGGAAAAACTCACGATCTATTATATCTCACCAAATAAACTTTGTTAGTTCCTGACCGAGATTAAAGGAAGCCTATTCAAAGGAAAGACAACCACGTTGCATTCTTTTGACAAGTTGAGATCATCGGAAGCTGGAGGAAGTTCTTGGCTGTGGCGGGTGGATGCCACTAGCAAGGGTCTACAACTGCATCTAAGATGATAGTTAAAAAATTGTAATTCTTTTGCTAACTATTTTTGTTACTCTTCATACTTTTTAGGAGAATGACTTTATTATTCCTCCTTTTTTTTTCCCTTTCATCTATTCTATATTAAAAGTAAACACAAATTGTGACAACTATTTTTTAAGTCAATTCCAATTTAATGATCACCCAAAAATGCCCCTGATTTGATTAGTTCCATACCACAAACTATTAGGGTAGTTGGAAAAAAAATAAAACCGATAATAACTGATCCCACTTTCTCTTATAACTTCCCTTCTCTCCACTCCTTTCTTTACTATCTTAATTGTTATTTTAAATTGAAAATCATCAGTCCCACATTTTCAAAAAAATGGAAGTCCCTATTATCTCTCTCACACATAGTCATGTGTTATGGATAAAAGTGAAAAAAAAAATGACAAAAACTTACTCAGCAGAGATTTCATCTCTCCCTCATATCTTAATTTTCTATCCAACAACTTAAAAATCTAACTTCATCTCTATTCAGAATTGTCAGTAAGTTAAGTACAACTCTTTAATCGTCCTTTTATTGTTAGACTGTATTATGCTTAATCTCAAAAATAATTGATCTACAATTGTCGTAATAAATGATTTAATACATCGCCAATGCTGAATTGTTGATTATAGTGATAGTGTTCATATCAACAATTAATGTAGCGTAATTACTCAAATGCATAACATTCAAAGAGCATTATATTTCATTTCATATAATTATTCATTCGTAACTCAATTATTTCTTTCAGTCTTTTTAATAAAATAAAATTGTACATTCATCACATGTGTGTCGTTCGCTATTATTTTTAAATTATATATAAAATTGAAACCGAACCGGTTCATCAGATAACAAATTGAATTTTTACGATTTATAAAATCGAACCAAACCTATGGTTAAAAAAAAAAAACATTAGATCCAACGGATTCTTCCGGTTCGATTTCCGATTTAACCCTAGATACATGTGAATTTGTGAAAGAACCATTCAGATAAATAGTGTATTTCATATACATATGCATATATAGTTTAATGTAGCACATTATTATCATTTTATACGCAGAGGGGCCATTATTAATGTTAATAATAACAAAGGGAATATTTATAATTCGTTAACATGATAATACCACAAGCAAATATAATTTTAACATAGTTCAAACCATCGAGAAAGCAGAAAAAATACTTCACATTCATACTTAGCACTTTGGAAAATAATTTCTTAATGACTTCGTACGAATTTTAAAGCAAATATAATATTTTAATAAAAAAATAATGCTGATATATAAGGTTTTGAAGACAAAACACCATGTTAGTGAGTTCAAAATATTTTAGTACTAAAAGTTACTACTTCCTCCGTCCCATTTATATA
>MKEJ01087986.1:0-11571 GCA_001753735.1 Embelia ribes
AGGCTGTGAATCGATGCGTATTGGACGATACCGATATTGACAACCATGCTTATTGCACAAATTCAGAGCAATTTACTCAATAGAACTTCGAGAAAAACCATGAATTTTCTTTTTGCTACGGTGGTACCATCTTTCATCAGAAACTTTCTTCTCAGTCACCCAAAACTTTGAAAGAACAATCAACTGCAATTTAATGCTTCCCAAAACAGTGTTGCTTTCCTCTATCCACCAAATGAAAGAGAAGAATACCTAAAGATGACATATAAAGAACAGAATAATCCTTACTTTTCTTTTGCGACTCAAGAAATTCTGACAAAGCCTCATTTTGAAGGACGGCATTCCATACATTTGGATCACTAGCAATTGAAGCCACAACAGACTACAAAATGTTATCAAGAAAATAAATATCAGTATACCAGAACAAATCTCTTAAGTAAGGCTAAGCCTATCAAAAGAGCGAAACCTGAAAGATAATATTGTTCTAATAGAGGTGTTCAAATTTCAAGTAAATGCTAGGATTCCAGGAAATCAAATACATGACTCAAAGGCATTCAACAAGACCAGTATAATACTCTGGCTCTCCATACTGACGTTTCTTGACACACGTATGTACATTAAACTGTAGAAGGTGACGGGGTAGTTTATATTGATAATAAGTCCATCTTAACAAATACAACAGGATTGGGTCAAAATTACAAACAGTTTGCAAATTAGAGTTTCCTGAAAATTATCTTCAGGGTAAAACGTGAGGACTAGCTCGAAACCACAATCTCAGCCAAAGAAAAGCAATAGGCCATGAAGAACACAAAAACAAATTCATGCCTGGTTTTGGACTGGGGTAACCTCTCCTCGCCCAAAACTTAGTGTAACCAAAAAACAAATTAAAAAAATGAATTCAAGCAAAGTTACAGGCCTCTGCAATGAAGGCCTCTATATGCATGTGACAAAATCACATAAACCTATTTCTCTTGAGTATGCAATACCATAAGAAGTTAACCGAGAGTATTAAACTAGGAACCTGAGCTGCAGAACTCTCATTAAGAAGCCTAAATGCTTTGAGGGCATTAGTTGGCAGTGACTTCGTTGCGACCTCGCTAACAACACAAGCTTTAATGTCCATGTTTTCTTGTTTTGGAATCAATAACAGACCAGGCTCATGATCAGCTTCCTTGTATCCAGCAGGGTTCGGAGAGGACAAATATATCCTGAAAATTATGCACATAATGGAATACAAGAGTTTCACAAAAAGCTTCAGCTTTCATAAAACAATGTTCAAAAATAGGCAGTTAATGAAGGACAAATGAACAAAAGTGCATTACAGAGAGGGGGTCGATCTCAGAACAATAACGAATTTCCACTCAAGTGCAACTCTTCATGGTTTAGACTTAATAACCATGCCAGAAATCGAATACTAGTTTGAAGAAATAGGTGATCCAGGGAATAACCAAAATCAGAGCAGTTCTTTTTCCCAACAAGAATAGCTTTAAAACGAAGTATCACTAATAAACTACAATAACTTCTCCAGAATTCAACATTAGAGAGACTAAATAAGGCCACCTTAATTAGAAAGTAGAGCTTCCTTTGGTTAGTAAAAGAAGTTCGTAAAGGATTACAATAAGTTTTTTCGACAAATCTAGACTAGGATCTAGTTGCCATTTTCCCACGAAACAAGCTGAGGCGGATACACCAAGCGATAGCAATATCGTCGCATACATACACAAACAAATTGACACTTCCCGGAGAAAAACAATAATAAGAAGTTGGCTGTATATATGCCAACCTAACCAAGTCAAGAGATCATCAATTATCCGCATTCGGTACCCTTTGATTATTAAAAAATAAAAAATAATTTCAAATTTTAGGAGCAGCACAATTAATACGCTTGCTTGTATTTTTTACTGCACGCACGAGAGTGCAACCCTAAGAACCTAATCACCTTAGCGCAAAATGAATAATTTTTAAATTCTTTTTCTCATACTTGTGTCTTTCATTGATATACGCTTCCATTTCTTCTTTTTGCTCTCACGTGATATATAATAATAATAGTAAAAACCTTATAAGCACATGAAATACAGATCCTACAGGAATAAAAAGAAACTGCAGAAAGTGGTTTATATTTGCAACACAGTGTATATCAGAATATTGTATATGGCATACTAAACATCATGTGCCAAGAAGATTATTGAAAGTTAATATTGGCAAACAAAACACCACTCTACGAGTCACTAGCGGACCTACCAAGGGGGGTCAATTGCCCCCCCTTGTTTTTGGATTGAAATAATTTACTTAGTATAAAATAATAAGATAATACTGTATAGCCTAGTGGTTAGAGATGACCATCTCAAATATTTTGGTTTGGGTTCAATTCCCATTGCTTGCTGCAATGAGTTGGGTTATTATTATATTTTTTTTGTTTAAGATTTGTTACATATAACACTAAGCATTTAATTATTGAGTATTGTTTATGATCTAGATTCAAAACTTGGCACGGTACTTTTGCAACTTTGAATACTTTTATTGGCTACTGGTTTGTTAAATTTAGTTCAAATTTTTAGATAAAATTTTTATAGAAGAGGTTAGGAATTAGTTTTCAAAATGTAATTTCATAAAAGAAATGTAGCTTTAACATTTTTCCACAATAATTGAATTAAAAGAAAACTTTAATATTAGTCACTTTAATTATAAATTAAAATTCAACTAATTTGATTACTAGTTTTAATAACAGTATTATAAGATGGAGATAGATTGTGTTAAGATTATGAAAAAATATAATATAGATAGCTTATTGCCCAAGTTATATCCGATTTCCCTTTTAATGAAGTTTTCAGTATAAACTCACCTAGTTCTTTAGTCTCTACACTTACTTAGTTTTGCCCTCCCTCCAAAAAAATTATGCATTTACCACTGTTTTCGTCGCATCACATTTTTTCATGATATATCATTGCACCAGAGCATTTAGAGTATGATAGAAAGGAAATTCTTAGCCATTAGATCTGATAAATGCGAATCTAATCATAAAAATATAAACATGATTATCTAGGAGCAGAAATCGGAGAAATATTCTTATATACCTCTTCTCCTACTTAGACCTCGCCATATCATAGAAAGTATTGACACACCAAAAAGAGTCATTTGTCCGTATTGAAAACTATTGGATAATTATTATCAGCGGACACTTTGATATACGTGCTAGACATTTCATTTGGCTTGCCTTTCAAGTTAATCACTTCAAAATATGTGTTTGAGAATCTATATGGCGTATCCAAGAATAATAACTTGCTTTTAGATAAGTTGTATTTTGGTTGAAATTTCATTTAATTTAAACAAATTTTACTAATATTGATTGTATAAGGCATCTTCAATGTGTAAAAATTGTTGGCTTGGCAAACTTATTGCTATAATTTCATGAATTAGTACTTTATTCTCAACGCTTCCTTCTCTTTATTGTTTTCGTGATTATCGTGTATCTATGTTTGTATCAAAACTTGTGTCCACATCCATACTTTTCAACTCACTATCTTTTGTTAAAAACTCAAGCATCAATGCTATAGACGACTATTTTCTTCATCGTGGATATTTATCTATTTTATATTTTAGTGATTTCTATAAGCAACCACGAGCATTTAACTTTTATAAATTATTCAAAAAATTAAAAAAAATGCCAAAATCTCACTAATATCCTTATCTGGCATTTTAAAAAATTATCGAATTTGTACTCATATCCATGCTAAAATCTGCACTCATATATGAGTTTGTACTTTTTAAGTCGTACCACTCTACTCTACCTAGATCCCGATTTCCCTCCAAACACCTTTCTTCCATTGGTGTCTGTTCGATCCTGGCTAAGAATTGACCTCCTTATTTGACTCCAGATTTAGTATAATCAGACACATCCATGCTATCTAAAGTATTAAATAAATATGAAATTAAACAAAAAGACCAAAAATTCCAACTTAAAACTAGAGAAATATGAAGGAAAAAAAAATAAAAATAGATGCATACGAATTAAAATTTATAAATTAGTTGGACTAAAACAACAGAAAAGATCACTTAAAATATTAGAAGTCAAATACTGTATGGTGAACAAAAATATGCCAGCAAACAAACCCTAAAAGGCTACTTATGATGTTGACTTCCCCACCAAAATCCCCCAACCTTCACCTCGTCTTACCTCTTTGTCTAAAATTTGTAACCTTGAATAAAATTTGCCGGCCTCCTCCAAATCACTCATAGCAATGGCTTTAAGATTCCCCTAGAAACATATACATACAAAGCAACATATGCATATAATGAATAGTCTACACCACTTAACTTGAACTTGTTTCCAAACCCTTGCATTCTCTTTTGCTTTAACAAAACCAGCATGATTTCCAGTTCGAGTCCGTCCTTCCCTAATTTCGTTCTTCCACCACCACCACCGCCACCTCATCAATCAAGTTCAAGAATGCCGATATTTTACTATGGTCTAATAGTAGTTGGAGCCACCTCCATCATCCTTGCACTATATAACTTCATGATCCTGCGGTGGTGCACAAATCAGAGGCGCCACATGACACCTCAACACACACCCGAGCTTCCCATATCAACTAGCCATAGCTTTGAAAACCTTAATCCTCAGTATCTAGCCTCGAATTTCAAGTATAAAAGAGGCCAAGGAGCGTCTCAAGATCAAGGCCATGAATATGAATGCCCTGTATGTATATCAGCATTTGAAGATGGAGAGGAAGTGAAACAACTACCGAGATGCAAACACTCGTTTCATGCCCCTTGTATTGACATGTGGCTACACTCTCACTTCGATTGCCCGGTTTGCAGGGCACCGGTGCAGGTCCCAATTTTCCGATCACCCGAGGTAGCAGATCAGTCGGAGAATTCCAGAGAAGTGTTGCTACTGGGAAGTGTGTGAGTCTAAATTTCTTCAATGTGTCTCAAAATATCTTCTTTTTCAGTTGTAAAAGTACATTTCCTCGAGAACTTCAAAACAAGCTACCGTGCCTCCGACTAATTCTAAAAACATTACGTCACCAAAATAATCACTCTTTCTCCGCAATGGAGAACAAAAATTCCAGATATATAACTAGTAAGTAATGTTTCGGCCTCCTCAGTCAATACCTGAGACTAGTGTTAAGGCCCTTCACAGATAGTTGTGCCGTGTCTAGCAATACCCTTTGAGAAAGTAGGGTTTAAAAACAGTTTCAAATGCGAAGGACTGAAAATTACCGGTCAAAAACCCACCGAAAGTTGTCAACAGGAGTATCATAAACTGTCCATGCTACTGGCAAATTTAAGTTTCCCCTAAAAACATATACATATTAAGCAACATATGTATATAATGACTACAATAGTCTACACCGCTTAACATGAACTTGTTTCCAAACACTTGTGCTTCTTTTGGTGCAACAAAACCAGTATGATTTCCAGTTCAAGCCCTTCCTTCCCTACTTTGCTTCTTCCGCCACGCCACGCCACCACCTCGTCAATATAGGTTAAGCATGCCGATATTACATCACCAAAATAATCACTCTTTCTGCGCATTAGCAAACAAAAACTCCAGATGTATAACTAGTAAGTAATGTTTTGGCCTCCTCCGTCAATACCTGAGACCAGTGTTGAGGCCCTTGAGTTGTACTGTGTTGATAGCAATACTCCTTGATAAAGTGTTGGTTGAAAACAGCTTCAAATGCAAAGGACTGATAACTTATCACTCAAGAAACCCACCGAAGATTGGCATCAGGAGAATCAAAGACAGAACAGGCTACCGGAAATTTATCATTAAAGCCCAACTCCAAGTGATGAAATCTCATCTTAGTGTTCGAAATGCAAAGGTCTCATTCAGATAAATGTTTTGTTACAACTTTCCTGTAATGAGTCTTGAAGAAAATATCACACTAATTATGAGTAATATAAAGCATCAGTGATTCAGTATCAGCTGAAACCAAATGCAGCAGCATATGTGATCTCTTCAATCAACAATAAATTCTCGCTCTATAAACAAACCCATGCCCGCCTATTCGTGAACTACAACATTTCGCTAATTAGCTGGGGGCAAAAGAAGAGGAAAGTAAAATTTTGCAGCTAACTCATTAAACTTCAACCAAAATCAGACCTTTGTGGTGACAAATTACTGTCAGCAAAACTGAGTGATTTAATCACCTATAAAAGCTATTTCTTCAACTTAAACACAAAATATCTTAATCTCTGCTAACAGGATTGCAAAAAGGACTCATCTAGTTTTCCACCACCACCTCTGAGCTAGTTCACTGTTACTTCCCCTTGAGCTAAAGCTTTTTGATTTTTATATCTGATCAAAGAAACACATTTCGATTTAAAAAGCAACATATCTTTATCATATCTCTTCAGAAATAAAGCACAAAAGCAAAACCCTAATTACGAATTCTTCTCTGAAGCAGTTGGGAAGCACGAACAACCCAAAGTGTGTAGTGTCCGTGTTCAACATGAATCCAGAACACCTACCACTCTAACGATCACTTCAAGACACCCACAGACACTTCACTTAATGTAGCTTTCCGCAAGCTTTACATGGTAATTGGGAAGACTATCACTTGGTTTAGGCTAGGTTCTCCCCGACGTCGAAAAGTAATTTTCAACAAACATTCAATACTAACTGACGTTTTGTAAATATGTAAGCTGTTTTGATGGTTTCCAAGTGTTGGCTGGTTATCATATTGAGATAGAAATATCTCCCATAATAACTCGGTTTTGGCAAGGCTTTTCCAAAGGGTGGAAACTTTTAGTTTCCGAAACTAATTGACATAACCAATTGACCTAACTAACAATATACATCTGTAATTACATAGACTATCTGTTCTAGTTACACCAGCTCACAAAGTTGCTAGGCCAGGAATGTTTTTTTTCTCAATAATACATTCTTCAAGCCACCCGGATCATCAAGTTCCATGTTTGATTTGAAAGCACTTGATGAGTCAAGGCAAGATTTGATGTTCCTTGTCTTTCCATATCAGAAAATTGGAAATGGATGGACTTCACAATCAAGAAAGATGAATGGTATAGTGTCGTCATGTCTGGCACAAAATTGCACTATAAAAAAACTAAATCGCCAATAAAATATTGTATCACAGAGATCAATTTTCATAAACTAACAGTTTCAAAAGACCAAATTTAAAACCATTTGTGTATAAACATACTGATATGAAAGTAATAAAACTAGCATGAGCACTAGTTTTAAGAACCTTCCGGATTGCTCTCAGACACACTATCTAATGTCCACATACCCAGACAACAAGATCATGAAGTATAATGTTGATCATCCAAAGGATGTCTTATATTATGAAAGAAGAAAATTTCAAATAGATCATGTGAAGTGTTTAGAACATGTCTCTGCTGGCGAAGAGAGGGTTGCAATTTGAATCAATTGAAGTCGAAAAAAGAATTGTAGTGAAAGATCATTCTTTCTTAACTAAGTCTGGAATATATGTATATGTATGTCTATGTGTTGAGAAATCCACCACTTATCAGAACTTTGAAAATGCATGAGACTGGGGAAAGGTTGTGTTCTTCAAGAGTAAACAGCTAAACAAGCAAGGAAACGAAAATTTTTCATTGACCGCAATAATTTAAAAGATGTACATGGAAAATAGTTCACGTATTTATAATCATGTACTAAAACTTACGAAAACCTACATGGATATAATTTGTGCCATCCAATTTTTAAGGAAAAGATCAAAGCACATAATATAGGTGTTGCAGAGTTCACATACATTATTTTTTGCCCTATCTCATTACTCAATGCAGTAAAATTCCCTAATTTCTTCTAATATTGGCAATAAGAATCTTCATGAGGCAACTCCTCGAATTGGGACTGAACAATAGGGTACCAAGAAAGTTAATGTTGATTATTCGGTGGATATAGTTTTAAACTTGACTGAACTTAGGGACATTTAACGTGAGATATTGATCAACAAGGTCACATTATCAACGCTGATATTGATCAATATGCGGATCAAAGCTGGAAGTGTAGCATTCAATGACAACATACAGACACTGCATCATAGCTTCGTAACTAGTGTTAAAAAAGAATATTGTTCTCCACGACCGACTGTAACCTTTTTCTGACCATTTATCTTTGCAGAGCCCGCCTAGTAGGAATTAATTAGTTCTTCCAATTTTTTGTTTTGCTTGCTTACATTTGGCGTTTAGCTTCCATTGTACCAAAGAAAAAAAAAAGTAGAATAACATTCTTTGTGTGGGCAATGATACGAGAATAAAAACGTAAAAGCGTTGCGACCTATACAACAGAATCTGCAAATCCAACAAACAAGATCCATGGAGAGATCTGAATCTATAATTGTTATATCATTTCCTTTCTTTTTCAGTTCTTATTCAACGGTGACCTGATCAACAAACAGTATGTCAACTAAAGAAGCGCTTACAAAATGGGTCCTCGTGAATTATATTTTCACGCATTTCTCATTCAAGAATGATATCATAAGTAGTTAGGCTCCAAATGACTAACAATTTATGCATTTCTTATTTTATTTTGTCTTTAAATTTTTAGTTTGTCATTTATCTTTGTCCACGTCACCTTTACAATTCCTCTACAAGTGCATCTTTAAGATTCCCCTAACTCGTATCAAGCAATAAAACTATAAATAGCAAGGGCTGTTTCTATGACTTGGACATGTTAAATTTAATCAAAAGTCTTTGCCATTTATTTTTTCACAAAACGATTATGACTTATGCTTCAAGCCCTTTCACCTCTCTACTTCCTCTTCCGTCCCCACCGCCACATCATGACTCAAAATCAAGCAAACTGGTATTGTACTACGGAATCGCTGTGGTGGGGATAACTGCCATCCTCCTTGCAGTGTACAACATCGCGATCCTACGGTGGTGCGCCAATCACCATCGCGACATGACACCTCAGCAGGCAACACAATTTCTAGAGCTCTCATCAACAAGTCAGATTTCTGATAACCCAAATTTGCAGATAGCCCGAAGTTTCAAGTACAAAAAGGAGCAAGGACTAGGTCAAGATCAGGGCCATGACCATGATTGCCCTGTCTGTTTATCACCTTTTGAAGATGGAGAAGAAGTGAGGCAACTACAAAGATGTAAACACTCCTTTCATGGCCCTTGTATTGATATGTGGCTCCACTATCACCTAGATTGCCCGGTTTGTCGGGCCCCGGTTGGGTCACCAATTCTGTGGTGCCATGTGACAGAGGATCATTCAGATAATTCTAGAGTGTTGCTACTTGGAAGCAGGGCAGTCTAAATATCTCGTATTTGGGTTCATATTTACCTTTTTCGGTGGTAAAGTACACTTCATCAACAACTTTTAACCAAATCTTTGCGACCGATTTGAAGTATTCAAGTTTTTCCCCAGTGTGCTTCTTAGAGAATTTCTATAAAGAATATTATACAAAAACGATGGGAAAAGACATAGTTTATCACGGAATTTAAATTTTGAGGTGTACATTTTGCTACATCATTCTGTTTGATTGTTAAGCACATAAGAAGTATTATATATATATAAGCCATAGCGTTCTTTGCATTTACATGTACACAATTGGATTGCGTTTCAACTTGATCTAAAGTACCTGTTCTATGCCCGATCGATAGTGTAGCCTCCAACGTCGGTTAAAATGTCATTCATGTAATTTTCTAAGGCGTAAAAGACAGTAAGAAGGAAATAATTAGTAGGGTATAAGTTTCCTTTCAAGGTCTTCTGGTTTTTTCCATTTTTCTGTTTCGTCTTTCAAATTATTTGTCTCCTCTGTCAACTTTCTTCTCTCTTTTGTTGAACATCAAATAAATAAAAACTAAAAACAGTTTTCTACTTAAATTTCTTAGTAAGAACAATTAAGTACAGTTCAAGTTCTTCCACCATATCTATACCTCCCATTGGCAAGACAAAGGGGCCATGGTCTTCCAAGCTAGGAATCAAAGCTATTCTGTAAGAATATGTACCTATATGTGCGCGTGTATGTTGTTTGTTAATGAACTGCAACACAAATTGGTAGATTTGCCTTCTGGTTTCATAAGGTGGTTGGTGATTAGAATTTTGTCGCTTGATCCCTATGTTAGGCCATCCATGTCTTAACATTATGCTTAGCAAAGTCTCGTTTCACAGGAAAGAAAAACGTGATTAGGCCATCTCTGTCTTAACAGTAATTGGACAAATCATTCACCAGATCTAGAATAACAATTTGTTATGTCATAATGGAAAAGACTCATAACATGGCAACTGAATTGGTATATTCCATCTAAATGATGACATGTACCATTTTGGTTCATACTAGTATATACCAAAACTTCACCCTTAACAGTAATACCTCCTGTTTGGTACTATTACGTATATAATCAAATGTGGCCTTTTGGCTTGAAAGAGAACTAAGGAAACCAATAATGACAGTACTTGCCTCAAACTCAGATACAAGTGATGTACTAATGTACCGGTGGCCAATGAAAGTCTTGCGTATAAAACATAATGTAAAAAGATTAAAGGAGATCACATTTCACCATCTGTAATGAGCCATTGGAAAAGCATCTTTAAATGGATGGAAAAAGGGATAGTTAAGAATCTAAGCATATCTCATTTTTTTACAACTGTACCAAACCATTAGTTGGTAATAATTTAAAGTACGACATAGTCGAATCAAAATTTGAAATTGTCGGGTGAACCATTTGAACAAGTAAATTACATACGTCTCAAATTGTCTAACCTTGCCTGTAGATCACTATCTATGCCACTGTCATCATTTCCGGTTGCTTCAGCTTCTGCAACCTTATTCTTAGAAACTGGGGCAGTTACTGCTGATGACGGTGCATTCAAAAGCTGTAATATAAAATAAAAAACATGGAAAACTATCAGCATTGCCTGAAAAAATTACTTACCCATGTACTAGTAGAATTGTAGTCATCTAAGCAATTTGGCTTAAAAACCAAGAATCTTTTTAACTTTTATCTATGTTTTTCCTAGTTTCAAAAACGTAACAGTGGAACACTTGAAAACACCATCCATGTTTTATGGTATTTTCCTATAATTTGAGTGAAAGCTAACATTCTCGTCTCCACTTCTTTTGAACTGATAACAAGGAGAGGTTTTAGAATACATGTTTATTCATGCTATTTTCAATTGTTCAGAAAACGAATTCTAGTTAATTCCAAAGATCTGGGTGGATGATTAAAATTTCCTCCCAATATTTTCAAACCGAAAACAATGAAATATTTTATAGTGACCAATGATTTCATTTTTTTCATTGTTCAGACAATTTCTGATCAACTAAAACTACTCTTGCAAATTCCTAAACTTGAAGTGCATGCCGAAAATATTTTAAAGAATATTTTCAAACTAGTCAGCTGGACCAGTTTCTGAACTGTTGCTATGTTCAAACCAAAAAATATAATAATGTTAAGAACCACAACCAAATGTGTCGAACGTACCTCAGAGTCCATGTTGATTCCTATCTCATCGAGAACCTGATTAACGAGTTCTTCCGTTTCTTCTTCCTCCTCATCCTCTTCTAAAGCATCGTCCATGGCATCTCCCATGACCTCCATAGTCATTTCCATCTTCTCATTCTGCAT
>MKEJ01087988.1:0-13501 GCA_001753735.1 Embelia ribes
TAATTATTTTTTTATATTTTTCTTCTGTCCGATAACTTTTATTCCTCTTGCTTTTCCTTTACTCAATAAGATTTTATATTTATATTTATATTTTTATGTATATAATAAATTAATAAATTAAACTAAAATTATAAATTTAATACTAAGAAATAATAAGTAAGAAATATGTGAAATTTTAAGGAAGGAATGATTAAATAAAAAATAATATTTTAATGTAGTAGAAAATGTAATAGATAATCTAATACAGTAGGTAAGAAATAGAGATTCGGTAAAATAGTTTTTCTGTATTTTAGAGAATTTGTTAAGAGAATTTGATGCAAATGCTCCAAGGATCACTAAAGAAAATAATAAAGTTTCCTGGGTAATTGTAATAAAATACATGAATTGTCAGTTGCTCTCAGTTCAAGAAACCAATCTAGTAACTCTCTTTTTTCTAAGACCAATAATTTCATGACTACTCCTAGAAGAAGCACTTAATTTTGTCTCAATCTATCCCCAAATCATTTACCACAACCCCTTTTATTGCATATTGCACAAACAAATCAGAATCGAATGATATTAAACAGAAAGCACATATCAAGATATCATCTAGACAAAGGACTTAACACAAGCAGAAATAAGAAAATTCACATGAAATAAAATATGTGGAAGGATAAGAGCGAGTCATACTGTTAAATTTTCAAAAGCCCTCGTGAAACGTTGCAGCAATAGTTGCTTTTCATTCTCCTCTCCACCATAGAATGCAATTGACTCGGCATTTTCTCGAATACGTACCAGACCAAATCGAAAATCTGCTTCCTTTTTCTCTTGCAAAAAGTTTAGGGTCACTAGTCCCTGTATTACAGATGTAACATTTTTCAAATTTTGGAGCAATTCCTGAACATGTTAAGACCATTTACAGGACGACATTAAATAATTCAAAAGGGCATCTGCTTGGTTTTTGGAACTTACCTTTCCCAGGAATACACTGATTGCGGTACCACCAATTGAATACACAAGAAGTACAACAAACAATGGCGGATAGATGCCATACAGTATGTTGCTAAAAGATACCAAGTCTACTGCAGCATTGAACAGCGTCAAAGAGAAAGCAAGTGCTGTCCCCGTAAAGGAACTTAGATCATCAACAATACGCTGATCTGGATTATCAATTATTGATTGGGACTGTATCTTGTAAAAAGTTTGATTCTGCAGATAGCGGTCCAGGTAATATTTTGTCATCCAAGACCTCCATCTTAATGAAAGAGTTTCTCTTGCATAGTCCCTCAATACGAAAAACTGCAATACAACAATATAACAGTATAGGAAACCCAAAACATTTTGAATTATAGATGCACAAAAGTATCCCAGACACTAGTAACCTGTGAGGAAATAATAATTACTTACGGTAATTATTGACAATCAGTAAAATTACTCAGGTCAAAAGTACAAATAATTTCAAGAAATGCCACAAGATAAATACGAAGAACCTCATGCAGTCCTGAAATTTAAATGATGATTCTTTAGTTGACGACAATTCTTTTTCTTGTCGTCTGCTTGCCCAATTGGGTATTAAGACAGATTCTCATTATTAATTATGAACGAGAAGAAAGTGAGAGAATACCTAAGAGAGTAACAGCAGTGTGCTCACCGGAATTCCGCCAGCAAAACCAGCAAGATAGTACAACAACTGCTTTGTGAACTGTTCTTGGTCCTTGTCTTCACATGTGCAGAAATGAATTCAATGTAACAAAGAACAAAGGGAAAAAAAAAGGATCAGGTAAATGTTGATTATGACATTGGGCTTGTTTGGTTGCTCGCAAATAGTAAGCATTTAATTCTCGCGTCACTTTGAAGTAAGCATTTAGAAAAGGGTACTAGGTACAACCAATTATACGTTTTACCCTCTTTTCACAATTATTGAATCAGTGTACTATTTCATTTTCACCAAAACGCACAACAAAGATTAAAACTGCTACTTAAAAGTAAACATTTTCAACCTTGTCACAAGAAGTATATTTTCTACTAATAACATACAATCATATAATCCTATCAGTATGAAAAAGAATTGCCTATGACTAAATATTGAATAGAATGGATGGTCTGATAAGGAAGATGAGTGATCTTTAGTGGTTCATCCATTTCCATGTAGTCCCTTCATCCATAAAACACCAGAACGAACAAAAACTACCAGTGTTTTTATCATTGCATAAAATGATGGATTGAAAAGGTCTAACAACTTTTGTAAATCTGCTAGCACCAGCAGAATATTATCAATAGCCATGTATGGATTGCCCCATAAATAAGAATCAGGTAACCTATTTATTCAGTTAGCACTCATGGTAAGGTGGACTACATATGAGTTCTACGCATTGGCAAAACAATGTGGGTAAGAATATAAGAGGAGAGTTAAGGGTAAAAAGAAGAATTATCCTCACTGGCAAGAGCGTTGTAGAAGTCCCGACCAAGGAAGTTGAAACCGACACTGATGCCGGTGGTCGCTAAAGTGAGTGCAAAAACAGCAGCCAACTTCAACCTGGCTTCAGTTTTATCATCAGAGGACCAATACGGAGCAGCTACTTTCCAAAATCTTTTGGCGAGCGTCCTAAGGTCTGGGCCCTTTCTTTGTGTGTCCTCCTAATTGTTTTCAATATCAAAGTAGTCTCAGTCACATACAGACATAATTTTTATAATATTTAAAAGGGAAAGCAAATTTGGTGTAACAAAAACTATGGTGCATTGTTACTTTTTTGTTTGGAAACAATCCTGTATGAAAATTTCATTATTCAAAATCAAACTAATCATAATTTGGTTGACATTAGGCGCAAAAATGTAAAATTAACATTTCCACTCATCCTACCACCAAAACAATTTCATGCCTCAATTCAGAATCTTTTGCTTCTCCTAAACTTTTATCTTCTAATTTTCAGCAAAATGCTTTCTGGTTTCCAAGAGAGATGGCCTGCAAAAGTGGGAAAAAGTTTCCAAGTAGTGGATTGGTTCAGATTCTAATTCTTTCCCCTCTGTTTTCATTCTTGTAGTTTCTATTACAAGTGGGAAAAAATTTCCAAGTAGTAGATGTAGATTGGTTCAGATTCTAATTCTTTCCCCCTCTGTTTTCATTCTTGTAGTTTCTATTACAAGTGCAAGCTTTACACATACGTTTGCTATGAACTTTTCCAGGGGCATTTACTTCATAGGATTATGCTGGACTGGACTCAGCCTTACGCTCTGGACTGCGTTATGGACTAATAGTTTATCTGGACTTTTCAACCACAGACACGGCACTAACCTGTGCTGACAAAAAGGTGGACTATTAGACCAGAGTTACCTAAATAAATCTTTTCCAATTCAGAAAGTTTAGTACGGGACAAACAGAGAGGACAAATGCTGCCTTCAGAGCTTAATTTTTCAGAGATTGTTGTATTTTGTCCTGTGTATGGTAAGGGCACTCCCACCCGTGCCCCTATCCCCTAAATTTTGTGATTAAACCTATATCATCCCACCAGTATACCAAAAACCAATTCCAACCCATAAAAAATAGGGGTGTTTGAGACAGATATGCTTCCCCAGTTCTATTTTATAGCCTAGAGTGTCTGGTATGGGCATTCTCAACATCCCAGACTTCATTTTAGACTTTGATATGTCTTGAGGGAGGGATGGAACTATTAGCCTAGAATCAAGTCTCCACTATAGGAACAATTATATCCAGATTAATTCTTTTTTACAACTTCGAAAATTTAGACCCCAAATAGTCCAAGTCTATATGGGCATTCCCACTAGTGTCCCTAAATAAATCCCTAACCTTTATTGCAGGGATCAAATCCAGTAACCTACCACCATTATATCCAAATACCATGCAAGCCCCTACAAATAGGGGGCTTGTGATGAATTGGTGTCTGTTCATGGACCACGAAGGAACGCTCGGGCTAGGAAAACACCAAAGGCATTGGAAGCATATGTGGTTTAATGTTGTTGGTTTGGCTGTTTTCTACTTCCTATTTTTCTATTTCCTATGTATTGCTTTATATTCTCTACATACTCAGAGACCCTTTAAAATAAGAGACTAAGGTACACTATAAACATTGTAAGACAGTCTTTGTTATCTTGAGGAATGAAAAGTAGTGGCCTAAGACTTTGGTTTTTCTCCACCGCGAGCGAGAACGGGTCTACCTTGCACCACTTGAGCAAGGTTGGTAACATTGGTTATTTTATCAGCTTGCTACAATGCTCCCAGAAAACTCGATGTCTATTGTCCAATTTCCAATTCCATTGTTAAGTCAAGGGTCTAGTGTGGTCATTCTCCATATCACAGTCTCTATTTTACAATTTGAGTGATAGGGAATAAAATGTAGGGTTGAAAATAGTTGCTCTAGTGGGAAATCCCTAACAATTTAGCCCATGAGAAAATGCTCCCAATGCAGTAAATTATTGTATTTTGTCTAGTGTATCACATATGGTAAGGACATTCACACCAGCCTTCCTAACGAAAAAATGTCTCATAACCAATAATTCAAATCTAGAAAACCTTCTAGAAATGGCAACAATGACTTTTTGTAATGAGAAAATCACCATTCACACTTCTTCCTTTAAAAAAATTTGTTTGCCCACCAAAATAAGAAACACACCAAGAAGAAATATTCTTTTAAATATTCTTTTTATATATTAATTAATATTTTAATGGTATAAAATGTTCGTTGAGAAGGTTTTGGAAAGTCAAATTTAGAAGTTATATTGGAAAAGCTGATGGGAGTGCTCTAAGGATACCACGAGGGACGGACTTACTAGTTTGCTAGAGAAATTAGTGCCCGATAATTATAGTCTCATAATTCTTAGAGTTAATCTTTTGTTCTAATTCATAGAACTAAATTTCCAGTGTTAAATTTTTTTATATGTAGTTTCAGCCACCACCATAGCTTTCATACTTAGAGCATTCACATTAAGTCGATCTCATTTTTTAGAAACTCATTTCTCCTGCTTGAAATCCACATTTTAGAAATCACACACACCAGTAACATTTGTTAAAAGTGACTCAAGTAATTATATATATTATAATAAAATATACAAAAATATTCTTCTTAATCTTAATCAATATTTTGAAGATTTACTAGAAAAAAATTAATTTTTTTCAACAAAAAAAACTGCAAATAGTAAATATCATGTCCAGAAAGTTTTATAGAAACTCAGAAAAATAGACATCTCCGTAAATTTCTCATTTGGGAAATCAAAAGAGAAAATGTTATGTTTAGAAAAACTGATGTGAATGCTTTTAGAAAGTTCCTTTCGTAAAGATTGTCCTAATTTGTTGGCAAATTCATCCTAGTGTAATAACAATCGCATTCAAAAAGTACCACATCTATTTAGGAAAATGTATATCATGCTGATAATAAGAATTCATTAGTACTGTATGATAGAATAGTGTGGAAAATGACTATCTAATCACCCATGTAGTTGAATTATGGTGCTAATATAGAATTGCCCTCAATAAAATTTCAGAATATATGGAGTTTTGCCTTTTTTTTCTGTATGTTTTTTGTTCTGTTGCATGTTAAATGTATGCTTCTTGGGGTTCACAGGCAACCAGACCTTGGATGGATGAGAAGGCTGCAACAAATACTTGGTCGCAAGCACCAGCGCAACCTTCATGTATGTGGGCTACTTTGTTTTAGAGTAAATTCTATTTTGGCCCTCACTTTAACTCCCAATCTCATTCTCATCCGTAGAATAATGGCCTTCAAAGTAAAATCTTGACAAATGACCACGTTATTGGACAAGTTGAATTGGTCAACGATTTGATCGCTACAGTTACATGACCTTGAAAGAAAGGGATATTGAATGTAATAGGTCAGGCTAAAAACATAGCTAATCCTTTGTTTAAAATTTTCATTTACACTTTTACACTCTATCTCACTTTGATCCCTAAAATTAATGGCCTTCAAATTGAAATCTTGACAAATGGCCACGTTATTGGAGAAGTAGTGAAAAGGTCGACGATTTGATTGCTCAGTTAAACATCATTGACAAATGGCCACGTTATATTTTAACTTCTGAAATCTTCTATGCAGGCCATATATGTTCTTCACCCAACATTCGGGTTAAGAGCTGCAGTTTTTGCTCTGCAAATGTTCATAGATGGCGTGGTATGTTGACACCCCAGTAATTAATGACATGAGACCTTAAGAGCTAGCTTATTATATTATCGTGAATGCACTTGTAGGTTTGGAAAAAGGTGGTGTATGTTGATCGGTTATTGCAGCTGTTCAGATATGTTCCGCGTGAGCAACTTACAATCCCCGACTTTGTGTTCCAGTTGAGTATCCTTTGTTTCTCTTTCGAAATTGTATCGATTTTTTATTGTTTGCAACTTGGGATTCTGTTTGTTAAACATTGATAGAATGGTAAAAATATCACCAAAAATCATATTAAAAAAGAGGTGAATTTATGCAGGGTTCCACCCTTCTTATCTTTCCTATGTGGGATTTCCCCATCCTATACCATTTACTTGTCACAAATAAATTTTTTAAAATTTGATATTATGAATATTGAAAATGGGTTTTTAAGTTTTTCAATTACGTGTAACGCAGACATGATTTGGAAGTGAATGGAGGGAAGGGTGTAATCGTGGATCCAAGGACGAAGTATGTATACCACAAAGTCCGAGCCAGTGACTGAGATGGCCTCCAGGAATATGTTTTTTCGATCTCTCTTTTTCATACAGTGTTATATTATGTGTTTTATTCCCCTCATTTGCTTCTTGTTTATAGTTTTAAGTTATATATATGGGTGTTGTGTAATCTGTAGCATATGGTCACCAAAGGAAATATGTTTTTGCATTATTTATTGCTCCTTGTTTGAATAATTCAAAATGCTTCGGGTTATGATAAATACATTCTGAATTGTTGGGAAAAAAAAAAAATCATTCCGAATTGTTGATGCCATTATTTTTTCCGTACCTCTCTCTCTTTCCATGAATGTTGTTGGATCCGTTGATTATGTTTGAATTCTTACACTACCAATCTATACAAAACCCCCTATAAGTCGATGTTCTTGTAGACTTGTAAAACAGGTTTTGTACGTGGTAGTGAGTTGCAAGTACGTACCGATAAATCTTCACCAAATAACAAGCTGCTTTTCTGTTTGAACAGTTAAAGTATGATGCTAATCACATAAATGGAAAACAAGCCAAGGTAAGAAAAAACACACTATAGATAATAAAAGTATCAACCTTAAGAGATTATAAATAAAGTAGCGAAGGTAAGGATACCATCGAGTAAATAATAGTAGAAAACGTAATTGCATATTCTAAAATAGTCTATTCATGGTATCTGCAATCTTGCGAAGCAGAGCCCATTCCCTATGGCCAAGCTTAAGGTATATAGGTTGAAACGCAGCCACTTAGACTTATCTACCTTCAGTTCCAAGTTTTTCTGTCTCCGGGCAACACCGACGACCAAACCAGCGCCCGTTCACATTCCTACTCCTACGGAAGTCATGAACTAACTACGAGCTGTGAATGGCAAGATTGATAATAACGTTACCGAGTTGCAGTTGATTGGAGAGACAATGGCCACTCGCGGTTATTCTTAGAGATCAATTCAGGTACTTTCAAGCAAGCAAAGTGGGCGGTCTTTATCGCTCAACTCATTAGGGTTAGGCTGGAGGCTTGGGGAAAATATATTTCTTTTGGACTGATCCCGAGAAAACAGTGGAGCTGTGATGCCCAGTAGCTACCGAGACAGAAGTACCAACCGACACCCCTTCGACAGAGTAATAGGTCTGTTATTCACCACATCAGCCTTCATGCATGGGGCATATCTACTTTTGGTCACTGTTGTATCAGCCACAGACAAGCAAGTGGCGAGTATGTGACCTGAAAACTGCTAATCAGTTACAGAAATGGCCATTCAAAGCCAACATCAAGAATGAGCAAACAACAGGCAATAAATTACACCTTGAACGGTGGACTGCCTCATGTACCGCCATAGGACCGATGGTGTAGTTGAATTCAGATACAAAAATCGAGCTTCTGTAACTGATATTTCTTATCTGCCTACGACTCTACAAAGAGGTACTTGTGCTCAAGCAAAAACTATGCCATACATGCTACTTTTAAATGAGAACAATCGTCACCTATATCCATATCTACTTGGCTTAAACCAGGAGACTTAATTAACCCCCTTTTGCTCATCAAATCCCTCACTTCATCAGCCTCTTTCCATCTTCCACCTCTAGTATACATATTAAACAATGTCACATAATAACAGGCTTCACCAGGATGCAATTCCAGCATTCTCTTCGCCGCCACCTCACCTAGATCGAACCTCGAATGGAGATTACATCCATGGAGAAATGCTCCATATAAACTAACATCGGGTTTGGTTTTCATATTCTTGATAAATTCCCATGCTTCCTCGAGCCTCCCTGCACGAGCCAGTAAATCGACTATACATGCATAATGTTTCTCCGAAGGAACGAAGTTGTACTTCTCGCACATTGAACTGAAATACTTCAACCCTTCTCCGACCAGACCAGTGTGACTACAAGCCGATAACACGCAAGTGAATATAACGTCATTGGGCTCGTGTTCCTTCAACATATCATCGAAAAGGGAAGTAGAGCCACTGCTATCTCCTTGCATGGCATAACCCCCAATCATTGAAGCCCAAGTGATCCTATTCTTTTCTCTCATCTCATCGAAAACCATACGAGCAGCATCTGAGTCACCACATTTTGCGTAAAAATTTACAAGGGCAGTGCCGACAAAGACGTTTGATGAAACTAAACCTTCTTTTAATGAGTAAGCATGAAGAGAAGCACCAATAAGGAAAGCACCAAGGGAAGTGCAAGCAGATAAAGCAGAAACTAAAGTGACTGCATCGGGAGAAATCTGTTCAGCTCTCATTTGATAAAACAATCTCAACCCTTTATCAGGAGCACCACTTTGCGAATACCCAGAGATAATTGAATTCCAAGCAATCAAATTCTTAGGAGAAGCCATTTCAAATAAGTAGCGTGCATCTACAATCATACGACACTTTGCGTACATATCTATAAGCGCATTTATCACATTATGATCTTGCAACCCAAGCTTAGCCCCGAGACAATGAATTGACCTTCCCAACTTCGAATCTCCCAACTGCCCACATGATGATAGTACACTAGCTATAGTGATACTGTTCGGTAATATACTAATCCATTTTTTATTTGTAAACAATCTCAGTGCTTCACTTGGATGGCCACTCTGAGCATACCCTACTATCATCGCTGTCCAGGAAACAAGATCAATCATACAAAACTCGTCAAATAAACGACGAGCGTCTCTAATACTCCCACATTTGATGTACATATCCACGAGATTAGTAACTAAAAAGGAATTAAAATCAGTTTTTCTCTTGATTAAAAGCCCGTGAGCCCATTTCCCTTGATGCAGTGCGCCTATTTGCGTACACCCAGTGATTATACTCCCAAAAGTATATTGATTTCCTTCGACTAACTCATATCTCATCCGATTAAATAAGATTAACCCTTCTTGTGCACAACTATTCTGCACATAGCCAACAATCATTGATGTCCAAGAAACCATATTTTTATTGACAATTTCATCGAATACACAACGAGAACACTCTATCTCCCCACACTTTGCATACATATCGACAAGACCCGTCAAAACAAAGCTATCAGGACTCCCCACCTTGTACACTTGGCAGTGGATCTTCACCCCTTCGTAAATATCACGCAATTCACTGCACGCCTTTAGTACAAACGAGAAAACAACATTATCATGCTCACTGAGACAAACCCTCATACGGGTATAAAACCGAATAAGATCCGAATACAAATCATTCAAAAAATAGCACCTGAGCATCACTTTACAAGAATAAACATCGGGTACTGGAATTTTGTCGAACACCCGGCGGGCACTCTCTATCTGCCCAAACTGACCGTACAAGCTGACCAGCTTGGTTTGAAACAAAATCTCATAGTATAACCCATGAGTGACTAATAAAGAATGGACCTTTTTGATAGAATCTGGGTTTCTGCAGATACCCAGAAGGTGAAAGAATGGGTTTGAAGAGATATAGTGAAAAGAGCGTATTTTTTCGTCGATTTCGGGTGATTTTTGAAGAGATTGTTGATTGGTTTGTGTAGAAGAAAATAAAGCCCTGAATTTGAATGGGGGTTTGATGGTAAGTCTAGCGTGAGATGGGAAGAGAGAGATTAGTTTCATTTTTTCTCTCTCTCATGTGGGCTTTTGTTGGTTTTGTTAGTTAGTACGGACACAGCATGTCGCGCCATTTTTATTTACACGGCTTTTATTTCCTTTTTAGTGTGTATATAAATCTGCAATGTCTAAATGGTGGACCCATTTGACATTGAATTTTTTTTCTTTAAATCTAAATTATGTTACTTCCTAAATATAAAAATAATTGGTTATATGTTTTTTTGGATATAAAATTTAATTTGATGGTTTCCATTTTGGCATAGTGTAATAATTACAAAATTTATTAATTATCATGTTACTCTTTAAGTAATTACTGGCCGACGTACACGTGCAAAACACGTGGTTTATAAAATTATTATATAACAAAATATTGCATACTAACATAATAGCAAAAAATTTAAAATTATTCCAAATTATATAAAAGCGTCATAGTTATCATTCATCAGAATTTTAAGCATGCATCATATAGAAATTTCGAGATATCTCCGTAACTTTTAAGAATTAATATGATAGTTAAATATTTTATTAAGTTTGGTATGTATACGAGCAGTTGTAAATTATAATTTCTTAATTTTTGATATTTAATTTTAAATTGCTTAACTTTTATTTTTGTGATAATTATCAATCTAAATTTTTAAAGATATCGTATTATCTCTTAACAAAATATATGTAAGTTAAAAATAATTAATTTACTATTTTGGGTATGATGATTCTTGCTATAAAAAAAATTATACTAAGAAAAAATGTGAAAGTATTTTGTGAAGTTAATATTTTTCATAAAATAGTTAGATTATTGGCTACATGATAAGGCAAGACTTAAAAATATGAATTTGTCATTCAAATCCCATTTTAAATTAAAAAAAATACATTTTAATTTTTGCATAAAATTATCTGCACACAATTTAATCATTTGCAGAGGGGTGAAGTACTAGCCAAAAATAGCTAAGTTTGGATAACGATGGCACCACTTTGTTTTTCTCTTTTCATTTTTATTTCTTCAAACAACCGATATAAAATTATTATTTTTTTGTTCCACGAAAAAGTTACTTTTAGAATGGATAATATATTATATTATTAGTAATTGAAAGGATGAAGAACCGGTCCACGACAGGTCGGTGCAGGGATGCAGGTAGTCTAAAGGTACTTATCATTATAATCCATCTTTTGGAAATAATTTACCTTTCTCGCATTTTATAGAAATTGTCAATTGATGTGCTTTGATTGTGTTCCATTCCAACTATTGAAAACTTAAATTTTTATTTTTGTAATTTGCAATATTCACCAACATCTGTCCAAAGCAATGTTATCGTAACCGGATCGGATTGAAAATTCGTTGAGATTTTGGTTCATCGGTTTTACAGTTCAATCGGGATTTTTCTGGTTCTACCGTGGTTCAATAGATTATATTGAAAAGTTAATAAATAAATAAATAAATATAATATATTATATTCTTATAAGCG
Source organism: Embelia ribes (assembly GCA_001753735.1). Classification (NCBI taxonomy): domain Eukaryota; kingdom Viridiplantae; phylum Streptophyta; class Magnoliopsida; order Ericales; family Primulaceae; genus Embelia; species Embelia ribes. The sequence goes on from MKEJ01087988.1 coordinate 11,662, forward strand.
AAGTTTGTCCATATAATATAGTTATTGAGTTATAACAAACACAAATATGATAATATAATATTCTACTAACTTCTAATTACATTCCATATAATATTCAACGAGCTTCAATGAACAGTAACAATAATATTGTTGACTATGAATAAAAATAATAATTTTTCTTGCTATTTAATTTAATGGTATTTGGATGTCTACCATCTTGATAAGATTGATTCTTAGGCACAAGGAGATTTAGTTAATTCCAAAATATTGGCATATTTACTCTTTTAATATAAATTTAAAACACAAAATCTATGGACTCAAAACTGTGAAAAGTAATATGTCCATTTCAATGAAGAAACTAGATTGTTAAATCAAATTTTTATAAAATCCTCTGAAGACTCAATTGAATATGCGTTTACATATAATTTTTCAAACCAAACTCAAGCAAAAGAAAAAGATATGCCAAACAAAGAAAGTAATACGGCAAATTCATGGCACAAATTTAGTAAAACGAATGCTTTAATATAATTTATTTTTTAATGTAACTTCCAATATTTTTATTTTCCTATAGAAAGATCAAAATCACTACTATTGCAATGATTTTACAATTGTTTTGATATTAATTTGATTCTTTTAAAATTATGTTTTGAACCGAATGGTTCACTGGTTTTTTGGTTTACCGATTCTCAAAAAATCACCCGGTTTAATTGGTATTTCACGGTTTACATGCATATCCAATACTCAAAAGAGACCGAACCGAACCAAGCTATGGTTCCTGATTCAACCGGTTCAATAGGCCGATTTATTACATTCCGATAACTATGGTCCACAATGTTGGACGCGTCAAAATCTTTACTATAAATTATTCTTTTCCTTCAATCAAGTTTTGGGGTCAATCCCAATGGTTTCTTATTGCCTATTTTATTTTTTTTCCTTAAAAATTATAGCGTATTCTAATTTTTTAATGATAATTTTGGAAGCAGCATTAGGAGTGCTTTGAAAAATTACTTCTGCTTCTTCTTTTATTAATTACTATAATAACTTAAATTATATTTCTTACATTTTTCATATATATTTAATTTTACTTTTTTAAAATAAAAGTACTACTTTACCAAACATATATTACTTATCAAAATAATTTTTAAAATTTATTTATCAAGTATTAAAATTATATCTATTTTTAGAATCAACTTTCAAAAATAATTTTAAGAAATGAATCTTAAAATACATCCTTATTCCCAAACTAAATCTTAATCCGAAAAATTTAGAATTAAGTAATGAGTGCGTACAACTTTGAATCTTGTAGGAGGTTACTTCTTACAAATACCAACTCAACAGGGCACGATGCAAATACAGGGCAAAGGGTATTTGACACTATTTATTTTTGAAGTATAAGAGTCCCACATCACTTTTTAGTTATAAAATTAAAATTTTATGATAAAAATTTTGAAAACATTTTGTAATTTTATTTACGAAATTATATTTTAATGATGTATCAACGTTAAACTTTTATAAAAAAATATTTGACATTCTCAGTCCCCAATACATGTGATGACGTGATTGGCTTATTGTTGCGTCCAACGTACCGGCAGGAAAATGAATGTATATCGCTTGTACAAGGATGATATATTACATTTTAGTGATAAAAATAAAATTTTGTAATAAAAAATTTTAGAAATAATTTATAATTTTATAATTGTGGTAACTATGATGCCTCACCTTTATATTTTTTTAAGAGTATTAGACACTCTTTAACCCATACCTGCATATGTGCTTAACACCATAGTTACAAAATTAGAAACCCAACCCGAAATTGTAAGGGCAAACAGAAACGAAAAATGCATGCAAAAAATATATAAAA
>MKEJ01087991.1:0-19704 GCA_001753735.1 Embelia ribes
AATTTTGGGGCCTTATAGTAACATCCCAACAATAAAAGGGGATTTATTCGGATAAATAGTGGATTTGGAGGACTAAACTATAATTAAGTGGAACTAGAATGGAAAGATATTACCTTTCCCTTCCTCTCTCTCTCCCTCTCCGTTTCTATTATGCGTAATAATAGATTACGTTTAACAGAGAAAGAGGAGGAGAGAAGGGGAGAAATTACACTTACCCAAAACTTGCTCGATCCGAGAGGATGAGAAGGCTGAGAGAAAAACTAATCACGGATTCGAATGCATGCCTCGTACTTATTATTATAACATAAGTAATATCTTTTAACTCTCAGGGTCAATCATACTTTTGATACTTCAAATTCATCAAAAGTAGGATTTTAAGATGAATTGACATCCAAATAATTGTTTTAATTTGTCGTTCAATTGTGGTTGTAGGTTCGCATTTAGGTATTGTTTAGAAGAGGAACGTATTAACGTTCCTAAATCCCAAGTTTTTGAGAAAAATCCTTTTGTCTCGCATAAGGTACATTAAGGAAACCCCGTAGCTATTATATAGCAAAGATTGCAAGATTAAAATTGTGGAATTTAAAGCATATTATCCGCTAGTCTGTTGGCATTTTTCCTAAACGTTTCGAGCTCTATTTTGACCCTTTTACGTTTTAAATTAGATATTTCTCAAATGTATAAAAATTATAGATAAATGAAATATTTTTTCAACAATATATCATAGGTCTCAATTGGATTTATGGTTTGAGAGATATTGTTAAAATACCAAACTGTTGTCATATTTTCTACTATTCTATTGGCGACCTAAGCACTTCACAATTTATTTTGACCCTTCTATTATTTAAATTAAATTTTTCTCAAAAAAAAAAAGCCGTAGATAAATAAAATATCTTTATATCATAAACCTCAATCGGATTTGTGGTTTGAGAAATATTGTGAAAATACCAAACTGTTATCACATTTTCTACTATTATGATGGTGACCTGAGTACTTTGGACTTTATTTTAACCTTTTTACACTTTAAAATAAATTTTTCCCAAACCACAAAATTCATAGATAAATGAAAATATTTTCCAACGGTATATCATAAGCCTCAATCAGACTTACGGTTTAAGAAATATTGTCAAAATACTAAACAATTGTCACAACTACAATTTTCATTAGGGCATAGTGAGCAACGTACCGTGAGAGTCAATTGATAGTGTAGGCTAGAAGTAACTCAGGTGGAGGGCAAATTGGATTTAAGAGAATATAGTAAAACTATGGTCTCGTCTGATATTAAACAATATAGTGTATATATATATATATATTTTTTTTTTCCGAGAATTTCATTTGTAACAGCGTTGTAAGAATATAAGTTATAATTTTTTCTATTATTCATTAATAAATTTTTATTTTTTCAAGTTTATTATTTTCAATTTATTACCTTATTATTATTTAAAAATTATTTTAACCATACTACCAACAAAACTTCTTTCAATCATTGATATAGAATTATTTTACACTAGCTGGATTAGATGCATAACATACATACAAAAATATATATGTGAAGAAGATGAAATATACACCAGTATCTTCCATCCATAATCTACTGTAAATAAATCTTACTCTTTAAAAATTTTTCTCTTTTAACTTTTGCACCCAACCATGAGATACCTGCACCCCCTTTCCCAAGCATGGGTCTACTCTTGCTTGTAAGAGCATTCACACCAATTTTTCTAAAAAATTATTTTTTCTTTTTTAGTTTCTCAAATGAGAAATTGAAGATAAAAATATTTCACATTAGCTTTTCTATTTCCCAAATTTTTTTTAGAAATGCTATAATAACTTTATTTATTGAGAAAGTTACTATTCACAATTTTTTTATTAAAAAAAATCTCACCCAAATAAAGCAAATATACCAATATATTGGAAAAAAAGATTCAAAATTTTTATGTTTTTATATTTATATATTTTTTTAATGAAAATAAATTTTTAGAAAGTCTGTTGTGAATCATATTTATTTTGTATGAGAATTGCATTTATTGAAGATGAGATTTAGAAATAAAATGAAAAATATTGGTGTGAATGATTTAAAGCCTCGTTTGGTTAGCATTAGATTTTCAATTTTTAAAAGTTGGCGTTAAATTTTTTTTCATAGTTCATTTTTCTATATGCGGAACAACTTCTGAAAATTAGTTTCAAACTCTAAAACTGAAAAAGAAAATTATAAATTTTTTATACCTTACTATGTTGACTATTTTGTCAATGTATATAATTATTTTTTTTATTACACATAATAAATAAAAAATGTATATGATTTTGAAAATATTAAAAAATATAGGTAATAATAAGTTGAAGCACCACAAAATATTAAGATCTTATATCAAGATTCAACTTTTCTCAACTCTCACTCTGTTCACAAAAATTTTTCAACAAATTATTCATTTTCTAGCTTAACTTACTTGGATTATTGAAGCGAAATAAGTAAACTCTATGTACATCATTTGTTTTGTTAAATATTTTTTTATCATAATTTATATTTTTATACAAAAATAATTATATGTTTGGAAATTTTTGCTGATATTTCAAATTAAAAAATAAAAACTTAAGACTAGAAGATAATTAGAATAAATAAATATACTTTTTATTTTTTGAATATATAAAAATAAATCACATCTGTCAGATATTATAATTTTTATAAAAGATTTTTTTTAATAGGATTCAAGATAGAAAAATTAGGTTACAAATATAAATTAGTAATTAAAGTTGTACATTCATTATTTCGAATATAATCAATCTTTACTATATAGCTAAAGATTTGAAAGCTAAATTTTAAAAACTGACAACCAAATAAATTTTAATATTTAAAAAATTAAAAACTAAAAATCAGATACTATCCAACCGGGCTAACCCGATCTCCAAATAATATTAGAATAGAAACAAGTACCTTCCGTATATGTTGCAAGGAGAAAATTTTGTTTCATTATAAAATCCCAAATCCCTATAATTTAATATTCTCAAATCTAAACACAACCCCAAATTCAAACTCCATCCAAAGTAGATTACAATATATACGGAAGCTCAGCATTGCATAGGGCGCCCAATACGGCAGATTACAATGAACAAAGACTCACACACACTTAGAGTCAACCATTTTTGTCATTTATCATTAATTCGTAGCACTTATTTATTCTTGTGTATATATATAATATTGCAAAAAAGTTAAAAGATCGAAATCTCTCCTATCTAAAAAGTCCAAAGACTCTCGACTACTCCCGAATCTTGACTTTTCCACAAATTATGAATTTTAAGAAGTTATAGAGTTAGGGTCCAATCTTTATATCATTAGTCCTTTATTATTACAAGGAGATGGCTTCTTATTTTTATGGCATTTGATTATTTTTAATTTTTAATTTTTAAAACCGGGTGGAGGAGAAATTATTTTTTAAGTGAACATGTGAACGATTGAAAATGATATAGATTAAAACATTACAAGAGATTTTGAATCCTTTTGTTTTATTAATGCGTTCATGTTAGTAGAGAAGAAAACTTGTGATGCCACACAATGAGAGCGAACAATGAGAGCGAATAGAAAAGAAAAATAGAAAAAAGTAAAGAAGAAAATTCAGAAACACAATCAAATTTTATTCATTATCAAAATCAATTAATATCTTATAAGCATGCCTTATTTGCAATGAGAATAGAGACATACTAAATTAGTAAACAATCTTAAATCCTAGTCAAAACTAAATCGAATATTAACAAAATAAATTTGCAATAATTTATAAAGATAAGCTGCTAAAAATAAAAGATAAGGAAAGATGCTTTATCAACACTCCCCGATTGAAATAGAACTTGACTCCGTCGAGTGAAAAAAAAATTTGAAGTTTATCTTCCGCATCATCCTTTTTTTACTTGAAGAAACTTGACCTCAAGTTTTCAAAATTTTTGCGATCTATGGGTTAGCCAAACAAAATTTTCCATTTAGAAACCCAACGCTTAAATTTAGGAAGACACCCATACATTTGAGCACATGTATCATGATCTAGCATTACTTTAACATGACACATTCGCTTGAACTTGACTTTTCAATTAGACCATCAAGAACATAATTTCTATGAGAACTGAAAAGAGTTGTTTGTCATTTCCTCAAATGGAAGCAGAATCAACCCGAAAAGAGTCAACGTACTCGCACTACGGCTTGAAGTGCACCTTTCCAAATTCTTTTTCATTTAACACTAACACTAACTTCACACATTTTTCGCAAAAAAAAAAAACTACCAATATGGGATTACTCATATAGAGCTAACAAATAAGGATCAACAAAATCTGACCAAGGCGCTGGGTAGTCACTACTGTCAATCAATTTGTTAACAACATAACCAATTTCGAAAGCATTCCCAGTTGTTTTATCAACATCCATATCCACTCGGCAATTTTCTAGTCTCTTGGGGCCATTTCTAGAAACCAAACTTTTATGGGCAAATCTGTAATGGCATGAAATCTTGTAATGGCACGAAATCTAATAGGTAAATCCATACACTTGCTAAATTGCAGAGGGCAATTTTGTTAATAAATAGAGAGAGTTTTTTGAGGCTATGGTGACAAGAGGAAGGGTAACGACTTTACGAGGGTTAGGGGCTAAGATCAATTGGGGTTGTGACTGTTTGTCTACGAGGGTTCCGGTTGGAATAGGACAGTGATGATCTCTGGTGCTAAGTTAGTGGCGATGTTATGATAAGGGTTTTACAAGGCTATCCCATCACGATTAATTTTTGATGGATCAAGAGTTGTTCTAATGCCAAACTTGTAATCCACAATGAGAGTGAATAGAAAATAAATATTAGAATAATAAGAATTGTGAAAGAAAGAGAAACAAAAGAAAATTTAGGGTTGGTTGATCGGTTCTATCATAACGGAATTCTCAAAAATCCGAGAATTCGAAATATTTTTTTCTTAGGATCCAACCAAACCCAATAATTCTGAAATACGAACCCAAAACTTTAAAATACCCAAAAATTTTTAAAACTAAAACCCAAACCCGAACCCGAACCCGAACCTAAGCTATGAACAAAAATCCAAAACCGAATATGTATAGGTTCGGTTTGAGTTTCGAATTACTCGAACCGATGCACACTCCTCAGAAAAGTGAAAAGAGAAACTCAAAAACATAACTAAATTTTATTCATTATCAAAGCTAATTAATTACTTACAAGCATACCCTATTTATAATTACAAAATAAATTCATAACAATTAATAAAAATAAAATACGAAAAATAAAAGATCCGGAAAGATGCCTTGTAAACTTGGTAGCTCACAAGTTCACTAAGCTAGGGTACAAGTAATTTTATTGCTTCTCCGGTGTTGACAAGCGTTATTGGTTGAAAAAATTATTTAAATTCGTCGTTCTACGTTTCCAATATCGTTCTAGAAACTCGCTTTTGAAATTTCATTAGTCCTAAGAAGCTTACAAGAACAAGAAAAAGAAAAATATTTAGTCAATTCCTGATACTACCAACACTATTATAATATTACTAAATGAATTTTATTTCAAAAAATACAACTATCTTGGTAATTATATATATTTTTTTTGCTTATGTTAGTAATTTTCTTCATAGTCCTCACTGTTTTTGGGCAAGGCAACTATGTGTTGATGCAACCAAATAAAAAATATTTATATGGTTTAATTAACTAACATTAAGTACCATTAAGTCCTTGACTTTCCACCAGTATCTGTCTCTTTCATATTCATAAACACTCACTCACTTCTCACCTTTACCACATTTTGTGATTCTATCCGGCTCAAATTTGAATTAATCAAAGCCAAATCTGATTTCCAAGTACCAAATGATTATAAAAATAAAATCACTCCTATAATTAAAAGCCTTTTTTCCCACTGTTGAGCTAGCTCCACTTCCCAAACTCCTCTACCTAGAAAAGTATTCTATCTATATCAAACCATTAGAGTCAGGAAGATCATCTCTCCAGGGAGAGGGAGGGAGAGAGAGATGGGAAGTGGAAGAGAAGACTACTACTCAAAAAAGCAGCAACCCCAACAGATCAACACTAAGTTCAAGCTCAAGATATTTTTGCTTATCATACTAACCAACCTTTTCACTATCTACATCTTTGCTGGCCCCTCCCTTAGCCTCTCCAAATACACTCAGCACCTGTCTCTCCTCCCTCTCTGCGACTCCACCGCCACCTTGCTCCTCTCCCGAGACCTCAACGACACCCGCCAAGACCTCACCGCCAGTCGCTTCCAGGTCGCCACCCTCAGCCGCCAGCTCGAGACCACCAGCTCCTTGGTTGAGACGCTCCTCAGTGAGCTCAACAGCCACCAACTCGCTGCTGCTGAGTCGTCCTCCTCCTCAAAGCTGCTCAACTACGATAATGCAGGTTAATATGTACTCATACTGTTGTCGTATAACACATGTTCGTAAGCGTACTAAAAAAAAACATTGCCTTGTTTGTCTCGATCTGACACTTAACAAAAAAACATCGTTTTGTGGGGATTTCAAGTAAAGTAGAAGCCTATTGTCATTTACCATTAAAAACTTGCAGAAAAACTATATATTCTGAATGGCAAATAATTTAAAAGCTAATCATTAAAACTTCATAAGTTCTAAGATTTTTCATACACTTCAAAACCCATGTCAATTTTCTATACCAAATTTATGGATGTACTTATAAATGAAGAAACGTATTAAACTCGTGAGTATAACGTACCCACTTTTTGCTGTCTCTTGTATGTATAGATCTACCCAACGAATTGAAACTTGCTGTTCAGCCCCACAAGCTTCCCCTCGGGTACTCCTCTAGGATGGGATCCGAGGAGCTCTACCCTCCCGTAGGAGTGGGCTGTTTGAGGTATCGTGATGACCTGGCACAGTACATGACATATACGATCGGAGGGGAGTGCCCTGTTGATGATGTCTTTGTCCAGAGGCTCATGCTCAAGGGATGCGAACCGCTCCCAAGGAGGCGTTGCCACCCCAAGTCGCCACGTGGCTATGTCGAACCGGTCCCACTCCCGACCAGCCTCTGGGCGACCCCACCCGACACCAGCATCATATGGGACCCCTACACATGTAAAAACTACAAATGCCTAGTTGAAAGGAACAAAGCACCCGGCTATTATGACTGCAAAGACTGCTTTGACTTGAGAGGGAGGGAGAAAGTGCGATGGCTTTCTGACAGGGGACTAGACTACGGGATCGATCAAGTCCTTGGAAGGAAGCCACGTGGCACTATCCGTATTGGGCTTGATATCGGAGGCGGGTCTGGAACCTTCGCAGCTAGGATGAGAGAACGAAATGTGACCATAATAACAACTTCTATGAACTTGGACGGTCCTTTCAACAGCTTTATTTCGTCCCGGGGTTTGCTTTCGATGCACCTGAGTGTTTCTCAGAGGCTTCCTTTTTTTGAAAACACGCTCGATATAATCCACTCGATGCACGTGCTAAGCAACTGGATTCCAGACATGATGCTCGAGCACACGTTGTATGACATATACAGGGTGTTGAGGCCGGGGGGTCTCTTTTGGCTCGATAGGTTCTTTTGCTTTGGATCGCAGTTAAACTCAACGTATGTACCAATGTTGGACCGCGTAGGGTTCAAAAGGCTCAGGTGGAATGCTGGGATGAAGCTTGATCGTGGGATTGATAAGAACGAGTGGTACTTCTCGGCTTTGTTGGAGAAACCAATGACCTGAAAAATTAGTGACACAGAATGTTAGTTCTTTTGTATGATGAATACACAGAGAAGACAAGGGTTTAGATGAAGTTTTCTAGAAATTTCAGAAGCACGCAGGCAAGGCGCTGGTGCGCTTCGTCTTGTCCGGTCTTGTTTCCTTCGTAGCTTTCATTTGATACAAATAAAATACCAATCTTGTATCTGAAAAGTTCTTCCATGAAATGAAATGAAGAAATAACCACTATATATATATATATATATATATATAACAATCTCATTCCCATATATGTAGAATATGATTCTCATTTGCATCGTTACAAATTGAGCACAAGCAAGCCACTACATAAAATCATACTTTTCAATACACGAGTTCATTCTAAAAAGTAAAGCGATAGCCTCAAGTGAAGCAGATTTTATCATATGAACTAACAAACTATTCCGAGTCAAAGCTAAACATGATCAGCGAAAAGAAATCAAAAGCTCCTTTTCTCGATTATATATAAGAAGTTATGGGTACTTATTCAGAAACAAGAAATTTATCTATTACATGCAGAAAAAAGATCCCAAGATTTGAAGCACAATTTTTCTATGTTTGATTATTTTTTTCATTTACAAATCTATTAGACTTGTGACAAACTGCTCTTACACGATATTCTCAAGAAGACTTGTCCATCGAAGAAAGGGAAATATGAACACACAAAAAAACCTGAAAGTTCAATCAATCTATAATTTGGCTGTTTATATTGCAGTTACACTTCATACTAGAAGAATGATTTAATGGCGATATTGAACACACAACTAATACAAGTATCAAATATCCTGTAACTTAATTATATCATCAGAGGGGCTCTATCATTGCAGTTGGAAACGCCCCACTGTAGCTAAAGAGGCTTTCTTCTTCGCTATAAGGATGTTCATTTCCTTTAGTAGCCCCTTCGTAAGTTGCCGAAGTTGTTGCTGAGTCAGCATTGGAGTTTAGACCTGAAATTTGCATGATGTTTTCAATCTCTTGTACCACTTTACCCATTGAAGGTCTATTAGCTCCTGATTCCTCGACGCAACTCATTGCCAGATCGACGAACTTGTCAAAACCTTTCAGCTTCATGCCTGACAAGGCTGGGTCGACAAGCTCATGAAGATTATACAGGCATTGCGTTTTATCCATTCTCAGCCGTATCTCTCTCACTACGTGTTTGCCTTTCTTAATTGGATGTCTTGCAGTTATAAGCTCTAACATCACAATACCGAAGCTATATACATCACTCTTTTCAGTCAACTGCTGGGTCATGCAGTATTCGGGGTCCAAGTACCCCTAACAAAAAATAAAAAAATTGAAATTTTAAGTAGAAAGTCAATTCATGACCAGGAACAAAAAAACAACTTTCATTGACTAGCTATACGATAAAGAATTTTTTTGATATAGTACGCGTGAGAGCAAGGGCAACTTGTGAGTGTATTAATCATCTATGATTTGAGTTGCATAAACTTATTGATAAGTATCCTACATCTGAACCGAATTCTTTGTGGTTAAAAATCTCTTTCTAGTTTGTCTGGAATAATTAGGAAATTTTGTAGAAGAAATACGAGGTTATGGTGGCGGCAACATGCTATTGGCGGGTGGTCCCCAACTCAATGGGGAAAGGTTTGGTTGTGTATTTAAAAGTTGGATTTATGTCCCGAGTCCAAAGAGATCCGACACAACTGCATTTCACACATTTTGGATGCTTCATTTATTTTTGTCATACACAGTATTCACAAACTAACATATAGCAATATATGCCAAATGCCACAATCTAGAAACATAGCGGTAAGCATGGCTAACTTCAGAAAAGGACAAGGAGTGAGCTTAACCACTCGGGCATAAATGATTGGGGAACCAATTAAGTTGAACCCCAATCAAGCAAAATCCCAATTCAAGAGTAGAATGCTCTAATATTTAGAGGTGTTTATCAAAGGATCACGAACCAGGTTTCTATCTAAAGCTGGATATAGAGAATGTACTTACCATAGTCCCCTTGACTTGAGTAGTTATATGAGTCTGCTCAGAGTCACTCGCAAGCTTGGAAAGACCAAAATCAGCAACTTTTGCTGTTAAGTTTTCATCCAGTAAAATATTGTTCGATTTGATATCCCTATGTATAATTGGAGGATCGGCAAGCTCATGTAGATATTGCAGACCCCTTGCAGCTCCAAGGGCTATTTGAAGCCGCCTCATCCAGTCCAATGTAATTCCTGATTTCCCTGAACAAATCGTACGCCTCAGTCACCGTCTTTTCTTTTGCTTTTAATTTATTTTACTCGTGGGAAAAACAATTAGTAATGGAAGTCATGGGACAAAAAGGTGAAATATTAGACCCCAAAAATCTTCTGTCAGGAATGAAGGCCTGAACATAGGTCATCCGAACCTCCTATCTTTTGGAAATGTCTCTTTTTTTTTCACCTTCTTTCAAGCAAAATATTATTGGACCAAAACAAGTTTATGTTGTTAGCTTACAAAAGGTTGTTTTAAACAAAATCTCGAGATTGCAACTTTCATTGCCATCTTCCAAATGTCACTTAAATTGGGATTCCATTCCCTTCTTATTCACACTGTTGCTCTTCCATTCAACACAAAATTATGCATAACAAATTTACGTACGTCGTCTAGATTAATTTGAAAATATGAGGCCACAAAATTCTTTCCTGCGCATTGAAAATGGAGAAAACAAAAAGCATGATCTATTCTGTCCTCGTAATGTTCTTTAATTCTTCCAGCTATGTTCAATATAATTGGGACTGATTATCAAGTGCCAACTGAAGCACAACAACAATGGGAAAAGATACCTGAAAGGCCATCCATCAGTGTACCATTTGGAATATACTCATACACCAACATTTGTTCGCCCTGTGCAAAACAGAAGCCCACAAGGCTAACGAGGTTCTTATGGTGTACCCTGGACAGAAGCTCAATCTCGGTTTTAAACTCTACAGCGCCCTGCATTGATCCTTGTTGAGCCCTTTTGACGGCTACCACTTTCCCCAAGGGAAGAGTTCCTCTGTATACCTATACATATTTAAAACGTCAACTTTGAGAGTGGAACTAATAATTGGATATTACAAAAAAGATGTTAACAGATGCAAAATCTGAAATAAAACAAGAGATTTATGAAATTATCTTTCCTCCAGGGGGCAGAAAAAAAAAGTTGCAAAATCTACCTTCCCATATCCGCCAGATCCAACACTATTGGCTTCAGAAAAGTTGTCTGTGTATTTCTTGATCTCTTCGAACAAAAAGAAGCTAGTTCCTTTCAGTTGAGGAACATCACCACTGCTTTTATTTTGGTCCCAACCAGCTGCATTTATGATCAATTGAAGCAAAAAAGATAAGTCAGATAATACCATATGATGCACAAACGGCTTACATAAGATTAATCCTGGTTTACCAAAAGGATTATTCAGTCTATCGGCCTTTTCAGCTCTTTTCTTGAAACGGAATGCATACAATCCTGCTACGATAGACAATAGCAAAAGGACAGAACCACCGATGGCCGCTCCTACTATTATGCCAGTACTTGATGACTTGGTTGTTCCTGCAGATCCTTTTCGACGAGAGGGAGAAAGAGAGAGATTAGAACAAGTAAATTAGAACCCATTAATATATTTATCTGGCATTCAGGTAGCATCCAGTACCCGTAAAGTAGTTATACGAGTTCGCAACGAAGTAGTAAGGCCCGAAAGACTCAGGGGCCTGGAAAGTTTGGTTACTGAAGACGAACCCGATCTCAGATACTCCTGTTCGATTGAAACGATCTTGGCCTGAAGGGAAAACTTCAAGGGTAACCACTAAGTAGTCATCTGCATTTATAGTTGGATTACTTAGAGAAACTGAATCTACGGGAAGGTGACAAGACTGAAAAGAATCCATCAATGAAGTCTGGAGAGACGTGTAGACACTCGAGCTTCCGTAGTCCAAAAACAAAGGGGCCCTGAATATGAATGTACCCATATAAGGGTAGGCGCATTTACAGTTGGGGCTCGATATTTGATCTGAATTACAGGTTGCCCGCACACAATTATTTGGTGGTGTTGAGTACGAGACATTAGGCAGTTGAGCGCCACAGTATGATTGTGTGCCTCCTGATCCCTTGCATATTGGATTACCAACAAGTCTGAAGAAACAAAAAGGAAGGTACACCTACCAATAAGATTAAAAGATAAAAGTTGAAAGAAAACAGAAAACTAAATTGTATCGCAGTGCATTATGAATTCAATTAGGGAAATCAACATCAACTATTTACTGCGAAAACAATGGCGAAAAGTTTAATTTAGCATATTGCTCACATTAACGTAATATCCAATCCCCCTGTCTCTGTCAAAGCAGTAATGGAATTGTTCTGCAGGTCTATAACTTGCAATTGGCTGCCATAGCTCGAACCAACGTCCAGGGTGCCATTAAGACTGTTGTTCTTCAATTCACTGCCATGTATATAAGATTCCGTAGTGTAAACCGTAAAGCATATAGAGGCTACAACTGTAACTTGGATTCCAAGAGATCGTACAAAAGATAGCAAGTATCTACTGAAACAAGTGCCAACTTACAGAGTCTGTAACTGAGGAAGGGCGGCAAAGAGTGTCGCTGGAACTGGACCTTGTAGTCCTGTATTTTCCATTACCCTATTGGTAAAGATAAAGGACAATCACAAGTATTTAGTATGTACTAAAGAAATGGATGTTTGATATGGGGAAAGAAAGCAGAATTTCGTAAAACTGCTCATATGAATTTTATAAAACATTCGTGGTTTAATATGAAAACTATATACTCATTCACTTCGATTACAGAATGGATGACCTCTGATAACTGTTTGGTTTTCGAAGGTTTAATTAAAATTAAATCGCTCCATAAAGCAGATGCTAACAAAAACATTGCCCAATATGTTCTTACCATATCATATATAATAAACGAAAAGCGGAGTCTCCATCTAGCATTGCCCCAAATGGCGGCCCTGACTTGGTGACATGAGTACAATCATAAATAATTATAATATAACAAAAATTAAAATATTAAATAATATAAATTATTAATTGCCTATTTATCTAATAATGTAGTAAAAATCAATTAATATAACACTACACAATGCACTACATTTATGATTAACTTTATGCCTTGAATTACAATTCAACAACCCACCGTTAAGCATCACATTGATTTTTACAACTTTTTCTTAAAATGGAAAAAAAAAATTAAAATGGCATAAGTCACTTTTATTTGTAATATTTATATGCATAAATTCGTACAAAATTGAAAAGTCCATTCATTATATGTGAGAATTTGTAAAGCCATAGAAAGGCATTAATACTCGAAAGAATCAAAACCTCCCATTCATTGAATGTCAAGATTTATAAAAATATAAAGTTTTCATTTATACTCCCAAAAAATAACTTAGCAAAATGCTAACCCATCATGGCATTCCCTTTCCTATATTTCTTTCCCACCTTTCTTCCATATAAATATTGCCTCTTTCCCATCAAATAAACATTATATATTATGCATGAAATATTACATTTTCTGTGACATGATATAGATTTTCCTTTTATTTTTTGTGTTTTTATAACATAATTATTATTTATATAACTCTGCTTGCTAATTTGATGCTTGATTTTTTTTAGGTTATAATAATGACTCATGGGAAATTGATTGTGAGTATATTATGATATCAAGTTATAATTAATTTTGCATCACTTAGTTCAAAATTTATGGCGTATTTAATAATTATTATGCCTTGCACCATTGCCATCTTACTAACAATTGTTTCTCATTTATAATTTTTATTTTTTGTTTTGTAGACTACAACTAACAAGGAAATTGTCATAGGAATTATGATGAGAATTATATTTTGCATACCACAATGGAAAAATTAAGAAATTTTCAGCACAATTGATTTGACAAAAAACTATGATAAAATAAATTTTATGTTATAATAGAATAAAACTAAGGGGTTCCTAATTTTTTTGAGTGATTAAATTTTATTTTATTTTTACCCAATAAATATATACATTCTCAATCTGTTTTGATATTAATTCAAACTATTTTTTATGTATTTTTCATAACATATTAATAGAGTTACGCATAGTCTTGTGCAAATGCACGGGTTTTTACACCAATTAATTTAAAAGTTGTGCCTTCTACTACGTTCACTCTAATCGCAACAAGTGGCACATTAGTTTTTAACTTGTATGCCACCAATTAAGAATATTTAGTAATAATTAATTTTAGAAATATTAGTATTTCCCACCAATTTCAAAATATTATCCTAATCAATTAATAATATTTTAGAAATATTATCACAATAAGACTCCCACCTAACCTAACTTAATCTAATATGTATAATTTTTATTTGAAAAGTATAAAACAATTAAAAAAAATAGAAGATATCATACAAAAAAATAAAATTTATTCAAAAGAAAAAAGGAGAAATCAAAACTAATTATACGAAGATAAAATCCGAATTAGATTGTTGATATGTGTGTTATAAACTTCTTGACACATGTTTTACCAATTAAAGATTTTTAGTAAAAATTAGTTTTAGAAATTTTATTATAATACGATTACAATCAATCTTTATATTTTCTATCAATCCCTAATATTTTATATATATATATATATTGGGGATTGATAGGAAGGGCTAGAGTATTGGAGTGGAACGGACAGAAAGGCAACTCTAACTACATAAATACATACAAGTATTACAAAATGATATGTGTATTACAATGTTGAACGAGCAAATGACTTTCGATAGTAATGAATAGCGTCAAAAAATTCACGTCAACGACCCGACTTGATTTCTTAATTTGTTTCATTTAGCCTATCCCAATCTATTATGATTTTCCAGGCTTTGATGATGCTGATAATATATGGACGGCCCAGTGCACAAAACTCTCGTATTGCAGGGGCAGGATATGATGTACGCAACCTTACCCCTATTCCTAGAAAGGTTTTAAACGGGACGAACCTGTGACCCACTAGTCGCAATGGAAACGTGCATGGCCCTAACTGATAGAAATTCAATTTAAGACTTTAAACACCACCAATATCAATATTATATACTAATAAATAATAATTATTTAAAAACATTATCATAATAAATTTTGTATGAAATCTAAACTTTCCTCTAATATACATTACAGTTTTTTCTTATAAAGTTATAAAACAATTTTAAAAAACAGGAAAAGAAGATGTCACAAAAGAAATAAAAAATAATCACAAAGAATTTTAAGAAAAACAAAAAAATAGCTATATCAAAATAAAACACTTCACAAACAACCAACGCAATGCGCAGGCTCCACTCCACCGAAGTAATAAAGACTAAAAGTCAAGGAGGACAGCGGCACTTGTTTCTAATTACTAGAGAGGACTTATGTAGCATATTATTATCGACATGCAGAAACTGAGGTGATGTTATATAGTATATTGATAGATACAAATTGTGGGCGGGGACGGTGTTTGAGAAACTTACAATGTTGTCAATGACTGTAAACTTGACACCCAGGAAGGAAAATCGGATGCGTCAAAAGAATTGTTTCCCATATCCCTGTAAATAACATCTGGTCAAAAAGCCTACAAAGTGCCATTATCGTAATAGTCACTGAAACAAGATTATACTCAGGAACAAACTAAAACAACATTAGTTGACAGAAAATGAGGAAGTAAATTTATTTTTTGTAACCAACTTACAAATAGTTAAGATAGTTCATGCCTGTGAAATCTGGTAAAGGTCCAGTCAGTTGATTATTTGACAATAACCTGGCCATGGATATCATTAGCTTGTCTAAATATATAACTAACAGATAAAGAAATGGTTCATGAAAGCGAAACTTAAACTTAAACGCATTTGCAGAATCTAAGAATTAGCTTGAATGGGCAAAGCTTTATTTTTCTGAATCATTTCTCTGCTTACAGCACATTGAGATTTTCCAGGTTGCCGAGATTTGTACGGACGGGTCCACTGAATGAGTTTCTATCCAGGCGTCTGTTGCCAGCAAAATGGAAATTCGAAAAACAAAAACCCCCTTTAGTTCCAATCATACTCGAAGATACCCGATATTCTGAATTTTAGTTGAGTTAATAAGAGAGAGATACTCACAGCGCCTCCAGAGTATGGACTAGTCCGAGTGTGGTAGGGATCGTGCCGCTGAACTGGTTGTTTTCACAAAATCTGTACAATATTGAATTGTGAATCGTGAAAATATCAGCGGAGTCTAGAATAGAAGCCTTGAAAAGAAGTTTGACACAATTCATTGTCTCCATTACACTTATGTGTATAGAGATACAGATAATCGGACAAAAGAGACAACCGGATATCTAAATATTAAGTAAATAATGTTAAGGAGATCAGGAGTAAGGAAGTTTCAGCAGAGAGCATCAACTAATACCTTCCACATAAGAAGCGAAAAACGTTTGAAGCAAACCACCAATAGATCGTGTACTTATAGACAAAATAAGATCATTCACATAGTGATATTCAATTAATATTCACTGATCAAGCTTGTGTAGTTGCGCTTACTCTTACAACTTGTGTAAACAAGATGCATAAACACAAAATCATATCTGATAATCAATTATCTTCCTACTAAAAATACTGCTTACTGACCTCCAATGCAATAGGTGGATGGTCGGAACTTACAGATGTATCAGAGTCATATTCGAACTGAAAAGTTGAGATGGGAGTTCACCTGTGAGCTTATTATTTCCAAAGTGACTGTAAATAGCCATACAAAAGAAGAAGAAACCCTAATTATATGGAAAAACAAAGAACTTTCCAAGATGAGCTACCTTAATAAACGACACAGATAAAGATAATCAAACGCACAAGTGCTTTGTATTGACAAGTAAATCCAGGCCCGGGGTGGTCCCATTTGATACAGGAATCGCTCCAGACAATTTATTTTCAGCAAGATCCAGCCAATATAAATTTGATAGATTACCAATTGAAGCCGGTATTTGTCCAGTGAAGTTAGAATTGAGAGACCTGCAACGCAGAATAAGGCATAGATGCACGTCCACTAAATCTTTTGCAACTGAAATATAAAGCAAGAGAAACTTTGATGCTTGAGCTCCTGGAAAATATACGATTAAGTCTAGATTCAAAAATCATTTGCGGATTTATAAATCGCTGATGCATTAAAGAACATTGGTTCACTGATCATCGTGAACAGAAAACTATTGGTATTTTGAGATCTCACAGAAAATAGACCAGATTCAACAGAAATATCAGTATTTGAATCCTTACAACATTTGCAGATTTTGTAGAGATCCGATGGTATCTGGAATGGGACCACTAAAGCCACAACCAATCAAATATCTGATAAAAAGAGGAAATTGGTTTGTAAAACAATAAAACCCTCTTACTAATAAGCCAGCCAGTTCTAAAATTTTCTTACAGATACTTTAAATCTATGAAATTCCCTATTGCTGGTAGAAGAGGCCCCTTCAATCCTGGATTGTATGAGAGATCCCTACACGTGGAAGCATAAATTGGGCATGACTTTGGACAGTTCTCTTACAGTTTGACAGAAAAAAGAATAACAATGCTTTTGACAGAAGATGATATGGGGAAAATAATAAGGAACACCTACAGCGTACGTAATTCGGTTAACTGTTCAATGTCCCCAGATAACTGACCAATTAAACCCATACTTGGCAATATTCTGTAAAGATCAAAATGATAGTCAAGCTTGGCTCCATGATAGGCAAAAATGTATCGGAAGCATTAGGAAGTTAAAAACGACATCCTTACATTGATGTCACACGGCCACTCGTGCAGTAAATACCTTCCCAACTGCTGCCACATGGATCCTGCCCTACCCAGTTGGGTGGTGTGTTCTTCCACGCATTTTTAAGAACATTAAGAGCAACATCTGCACCGTAATAATGCTTCAATATTTCCGCATTTTTAAGAGCCGTTATTTACATGTAGTAAACAACACGTATTGGGGAAATGTTGACATAAGAACCAGTAGCACAAGCTAATGGTTTCCCAGTTTGAAGAGCAGTATATTAATATTATCATTTCTTAGCAACTGAGGCCCAGGGAGCAATTCCAGAATACAGGGAAATGCGAAATGCATATAAGTAAAATCTTAATGCATAGTTGTCGAAATTACCAACAGATAAATTGGACAATTGGACGACCCAAAGACAATTAATTCTCTTTCGTGAAAGAGAATGATGAAAGACTTGGAACCATGAAATGACTCCGGAAACTCAATGTCGTCATGATTCCAAGCCATATTGATCAGACAACAAAGAACACATCCGTATATACTTTCATTCGTTAATTGCATGAAAACAACAAATATATATATGCTTAAATACTCCTTATAACACTGATTTGTGAACTATAAGCTTGTGTATATATGTTGCATCCAAAACAAAAGGAGCAAGCATTGTTTTTCTTTTTCTTTTTTGAAAATTTCCTACCCAAAAATACCCATCTCCGATCTGGTTTAATGAAACAAATAAGCAGAAACGACAGAAAGAATTGAACTTACAATCCTGATTATTTGTGACTGCTGCGGTCGCAACAAAGACTTGGATACATATAACTGCAAGATAGACCGTTATCCTTAAAACCATGATTCAAGAGAGAGTAGCTAAAATTCAACAAGTTGAACTACAAGAAACTATTCTGAGTTTCTGTTGAGTTCCTCATAATGTCTAGCTACCAACACATCCACATAATTTCTAACAAATAAATCTAACATCTTAACATTATTACAAACCACAAGCAATAAATATCTCATTTGTTGACATCAACTACATATGTTAATTATATGCCACTAATTATTCCTATAATAATAATAATAAGGATAAAAACCAAAGACCTAAAACAATTCGTGGGATGAGGGTTTGAAATGTTCGGAAGTCAACAATATAAACAGATTAATTAGTCATTATAGGATTTGATGATGTGAGGGTCCCATGCAATCGGTTAACTTCATTATAAATGTTTGAAACAATATAGGCCATGGAAATTTTTGAATTTTTTTTTATATATAATTAAAATAAAAATAAACCTACTTTGAGTCATTTTCTTTTAAAATTTTGGTACAAGAAAGCAACATGCATATTAATTTAATCACAACTTGCTAGAATTTTAAGATGGAGTATCCACTTGTAACTTAAGAAAGCAAATGCATCTTTGGCTGTTGATACCTCATAACTACATAAACAAAGCCACAACTCAAGAGCCAATTCGCTCAATGGACGAGGTCTAAGCCTAATTCTCGTGCCTATTAGCTAAATGATCGAGCTTCGTAAAGTTTTTGAGTTTGATAAGCAAATTTATAAATATAAATTGATTTCAATAGAATTTTAACAAAAATTTTAGCATATATGGTGTTAGGACCCGATCTTAGTAAATCCAAACTTTGAGAGTTGATTTTTAAATTTATAAACTAAGAGTTTAAAAGTTGAATCTTTCCGGCTATTACCATTTCCCTCATTTGACCATATCCATTTCTGTCCATCCCCTTCTTTATTTAATTAGGAAGATTCCATTGCTATTTATTGTTCCAGCCCAAATCAGAAATCAAATTTAACGTTATGACTGAATGTTTTCCAGGAAACCTAAAACAAAGAGTAACCAAGGGCTCTCACACTAGTGATACTAGAGGAATTGTCACACCCCGATATTTTACATCACATACCGAGCACGCGACTCACACACCACACATATAATGAAAGACATAAATATCTCAAATAACATATATTTTTTTTTTTTCATCATCTCATAAAGCCATCAACTCATAGAAATCTCAACTCGGGCTTTAAAAACAGTTTGCCTGTTTATTACAGAATTAGAGATCTCAAATAACATTTTTGGCTCACCGGTCTATAGCAACTTAGAAATCAAAAATCATTATTTAAACATGGATAAAAGAAACATGATAAACTGCTACCCATGACTCGAGTGGCCTCCCACCAATCTCTAACCCTGGATATGAGCACCACCTGTCTATGGCACTGTTTGGGAAAACAAAGA
>MKEJ01087992.1:0-18141 GCA_001753735.1 Embelia ribes
AAAAAAAAAAAAAAAAAAAAAAAAAGGTAAGAGTGTAGGAGAGCAATTGAGATGGAGTTGGATGCCTCAGGGGTAACTTGAATTGGCCCCGAATATCAAAGCTAATCGAGTAGCCAAACTTTAAGCTTTAAGAGTTGCTCAAATATGATCTAAGAGGGGAAAACATATAAGTACCTTATAAAGCACATATCTAATGGGTGGTTCAATCTTCATCTCTTCCTCTAGCTCAAACAGATGAAGCTTCCACTGTGAGACCGATAAGATTAAATAAGGAAACCAAGTCAGTTGCATATTGCTCAAACAAAATGTATGTATCCTCTAAGCCAGCTCTATTAGCAATCACCACAAGCAGGATTATGGCCTCTATATCCCATAAAGAAACAAGAGGTACTGCCATTTTATTTTAATTCAAAGTACGACGAGTCCGGAAAAGGAAAAGTAAGACCACACCAAGATTGATATGTTGCAAAGCAGGCATTATAGTGTAGTTTGGTCTGTTACATGGATTAAGCATTCCAGTTAGTTAGTCACCAGAAACCACATAATTGCATATCCAATGATACAAAGAACCCAATTTTCGGTATGATAAACAACTATAATTAGAATAGAAGAACAAATAGAGCTGCAAACAGAGACTAGAATCACTTACAGGGCAAAACCTATCCAGAACTATAATCTCTCCACTGGGATCAATTTCTTTCCTTGAAGCAAGACATTCCATAACAATCGATCTGGCTGGTAACCATGATTTTGCATGAAACCTAACACTCTTGAGGAAATAAGTATTAAATCAGTTCACATGCCATGAAAAGCAAAACAGTAATAAAAGATCATTTGCCGACATGTCTCACATCCAAAAACTCGCTCCCAGTCAAAGCCATTGCCTGTTGAAAGGCTTCATTCTCCTTTTCAGATGATTGATCAGGGTCCATCCAATCCAAATTTAATCTTCCAACTCGTGCAGATAGATCTGTGTTGTTAACGTACTTTGGAAGCTGCTCTGTGTCGAACTGGTTAATTCCGTTGTCAACAGCATCAATTGCCTGCAACATGCATCCCAAAGATGTTAACTAAAGATAGATTACACTAACCAATTTTTACATAAGTGCATAAGTAGGAAAAATTCACCACACCAACTAAAAAAGCGAAAATCAACATCTTTAGGTAATGGAAAACCAGATGTATACCAAACAGAACACAAACAGTATATGAAACAAACTACGGATGGAAAACAACGAAATTTGATACCTCCATGAAAAACTTATAAACACCCAAATATAAGCGAAGGACATCCGGATGCCCTTCATCAAGCTGAAGTTCCTTGGCAATGATCTCCAACCCATAGTGCTGAAATAAAAAAAACACAGAGAGAATGTGTAACATGCTAATATGAAGAACTTTGCAAAGCGCTGAACTTGAATTCCACACATCCATGTTGAATTAAAAACAATGTACCTTGTATATAAGCCCAGAACTGCTGAGCTTAGTAATGAAACCGTGCCCAAAAACCTCCGAAAAGCCCTTTTGGTGATGGTCAAACCTATTACGGATCGGATCATACACCCCACCAACATCAACCACAGCATCTAGGATCTCCAACACCTAAATTCCTCCATGAGTCTGTCAAACCTTGCGTTTCCCACCAATATATATATATGTATGTGTATATATTTAATCTCAGAAATGATAATGCAATACAAACCTAAACAAGAAATATCTAGACAAAGTAACAAGGGCTTTCATAAAAATTGTTATATAGGCAAACCCCTTCATGAACATGTATTTAGTTTACTGATAGACATAAACTAAATATACATAAGCAACGGGTAATAGAGTTAAATATTGACCTTAATTTTCTTAATAAAAAATTTAACAATATTCAACCATGATATTTACAATACATAAAAACATCCAGTAGCAGGTGGGCCAAGATCTATTCAAGGAAGTTAAATGAATACTTTGTACACATTCTACACTCAGCCTCAGAGTAATAATCACATAAACATTTTTGTATCTTCAAATTGGACATTAAAGTTCTGAACACTAGAATCATCATTACTCTACATTTACTGATAGCTGAAGCTAAGGGAGTCGGGTATTGACCTTAATTTTATTAGTATCATTGTCCCTAAAAGATAGACTCGGTTTGACATTCATTTGGATTAAGAAAATTCATTAATATGGAGAGAAAAATTGATTTTATCACTAGATTTTCTAAAATAACTTCATTAAGAGAAAATTTCTAGGGAATGTCAAAATGTGATATTAAATTAGGGCACTTTAGTAAAATTAATTATTTTCCTATTTTCTCATAAGAAAAGTGGGCTATATATTGGGATGTAAAAAAAAAGAAAAAAGAAAGGTAGCCTACTTTTAGCAACGGAGGGAGTACAAAAAATTGTATGAAACTCAACTATGGTATTAACAACAAATAAAGCATCCAGAAGCAGGTTAACCCAGACCAATTTATGGAAGTGAAAATAATTATTTAGAAACTATGCATTCAAACGAAAAATAAATGTATACAATGGACTTATCAAAAACTAATTGCATACATTGGCAAACAGGCACAATCCTTAGTAAAGATGTTTGCATCTTCAACTGGGACATTTGAAGTTGTACACTTTGAAATAATCATTAGTATACATACAAACTGATGTAAATAAGCCAGAGTCTGTAAACTCTTACATTTTAACAAAAAATAAAAACTCAGAATTGAAAAAACAACACAAATCCTGACTTTGTTTTCTGGGGCTCTCACATAAATTGGTAAGATACACGTATCTCATATCTTCAATTGGAATGGAAAAGTTGTGGAAGTTGAACTAGTTATTGCTTTAAATACATACTGAAATACATACGCTGGAGCTGAATTCCTCAGTTGACTCCGAAAAACCTTGAGTACCGGTTTAGTTAGGCATTCAGTTTTTAGTTTTTAGAAGCTGTTGTTAAGAGATTATTTTATAGTGAAAACTTATTTGGTGTCAATTTCTGTAAAATAGCTTTCAATATGTTAAGAACAAAAGAGGAGATAGAAAACTTATATTTTTACAAAATTTCAACACAAGAGAATCAAAGAATAATAGCAGGAGGAAGTTAAGAATAAAAGAAAAAAGGAAATTTCAGCATAAAGAAAATTCATAAATATAATATATTTATATTTTTGAAGAAAAAACTTTTGTTGGGATTTGAGATACAAAAAGTAAAATAAAAATAGACATTAAAAGTTTATTGATCATTTTAATTTCGCTGCACCTTTATTTTCCAATTAAATCTTTAAAACTGAAAACTAGGAAAAAAGTCTCATAATTAGACTTGGGAGAAAACTGAGGTTATGAATCTAAATAGAAAAGCAGAATAGCAAAAACAAGTTTTCAGCTTTTAGTGGGTGAAACTGAAATGGAGTTGTGATTCTCACAAAAGTTTAAGAACTTAGAAATGACAAAGCAATAAAAAACTCAAACAAG
Source organism: Embelia ribes (assembly GCA_001753735.1). NCBI lineage: Eukaryota > Viridiplantae > Streptophyta > Magnoliopsida > Ericales > Primulaceae > Embelia > Embelia ribes. Next base: position 3,468 of record MKEJ01087992.1, read on the forward strand.
AAATCCCTAAACTTTGAAGTCAGAGAATTGGTAGATAGGCAAAACCTTTCATTAACATGTATGTATATATAAACAGCCAAACCCTGTTCGAGGGTGAGGTTGTTTCCAAGGGTACGAATTGTAAGCCCAAGGTTGCAATAGAGGCGTGCATCGCCCTAACCTACGGAAATATTAAAGTTGGGGTTTAAACACCACTTGTATCAATTTTAGCAGAAACTTCAATTATGATATTCAGATGCCATGAAAATAAGCCAAGCCTGCTCCTATACAAAGCAATCAAATACTAAACTAAGAAAAATGGTAACTCTGTAGCGTATTGGTAGATAGGCAAAACTTTCCATTAAGATGTATGTATATTCAACAATCAGAGATACAAGCTAAGAGCATTCAAACCAGTCTTTCTGGAGTTTCTCCCCCTTTAATTTCTCAAATGAAAATTAAGGAAAGAAATCTATCACATCGTGTTTTCTCTTCACAGAAAAGTTTCTAAAAATGTTAAAAGTAAATTTCTCTATTGAGAAAGTTAATATTCTCAATTTCTCTATTTAAAAATTAAATTTTTTCGTACCAAAACAAAATAAATACGCTAATACATTAGAAAAAATATTTTTTCATAATTTATTATCTTTATATATTAATATTTTTTATGTATAAAATTGTCTTCTTAGAAAGTATGACGTGACCCATTCATATTTTGTTTAATAAATATTTTCTTAGAAAGTGAGATTTAGAAATAAAATGAAAAATATTGGTGTGAGTTTATCCAAATGGGAAAATTGAGGGGAGAAATCTTGCATATCACTGTTTCTATTTTTAGAAAACTTTCTAGAGTTGCTACAATAACTTTCTTTATTGAGAAATTTACCATTCATATTTTCCATATTAAAAAAAAAAATTGAACCAAAATAAAACAAATACACGGATATATTGAAAAGATGTTTCTTTCATAATAATTTCTTATTGTTGCAAATTAATATTTTCAATGCATAGAAATGACATTTTAGAAAGAAGACTCATTTTAATTTTAATAATTTTGTAGGAGAGAGGATTTCTATTCTATTTAAAAACAAAACAAGAAATGCTGGTGTGAATATTGACCTTGGAATCACGGGTTCGGACGATATGGGCACCAGAGAATTGTCGGGTGAGGCGGAGCATGAAGCAGGCGAGGGCTTCGTCGCAGTGAAAGGTCCCACTGTGCGTTCCCACCGATACCTGTTTCGCGGCGGCGTTGGCGTTGGTTGAGAAAGGAGAAACCCTAGCGGTAGCGGTGGTGGCCATGAGTCGGAAGTTGATCAGTAGCCCCCTTGCCACCGTGAACATCAGGGAGAGAGAGAGAGAGAGAGAGAGATTTGTGCCTGCCTAGTATATACTATACACATCTAACCCATAAACCCTCCCGGGTTTCGGAACGGGAAGTCTCCTGAGATAATTTTTTTCCCCCCCAGTTGATGTAAAAGAATCACTGTAATTTAAAAAATATATATTATTATACATTGAACATAATTTATTATAAATATTATTTTATTTAAAAATAATTATAGTAATTTATTTTTAATATATAGTAATTTCGTATAAAAAAAAAAGTCTTGTATAATTCCTGTAAAATGCATCCTGCGTTAAGTTGGTTTCCTTAGCAAAGGAAGCCGGAAGGATAACATTTTCTTAGGAAAATACTGAGGCTGTTCAATAGGTCTGACGGATTTATCTCTTAATGGCCAATTGACCAGATTCGTCGGCTTTGCGGGTCCGTGGAGTTATGAATTGAGAGTATGCAAATATGAAAACTTTAGGACTCGTATCCAATCTAGGCTCGTTGGCACAATATATCCGCACGCTGGTAATTTCGCAAGGCCGACGTGGTGCAGGTGACTTGGTAGGCTCAATAAATGACAAAGACGCGGAAACTTGCAGGTCAAATACGAAGCCTTGCCAAATTACCACAAAATTGGAAAAATCAACAATTTATTTATGTTGTTAACCCAAAGAAGAGTGTTAGAACATTCGAACCTTACTACATGCCCAAGAAAAAAATTTGAAACCTTACCAAAATTTTGTAGGAACTTAGAGTAATAGTATACATATCGAAAATTTGTACCGAATTACTTTGTGTGGCTAACAATTAACCACATCATCACATGCTTTCTCTTCCTACAAAATGGGGTGATGTGGCAAATTGTTAATTATACAATACAATTCGATACAATACAATTTTTTTGTACAAATTTTCATTATGTGTACTGTTTTCTTGTATTGACTCTGAATTTTCGATGCTAAATTTCTTTAACATTAGAGAATACATGTTTTGTATCCACGCTCCTTGTATTGACAGTGTAAATTTTCTTTAACATCAGAGAACACATGTTTTGCTTCCACGCTCCTTCAAGTAAAAACAGTACACGGACAATGAAGGTAAACTTCACGTAAATTACATATCACGTATAAATCAATCTAAAAAAAATTATTATCAAATTTAATTTCTACAAAACACTGAAAATAATACACGAAACGTCACTCACCAATTCTATGAACTTGGCATGCATGAAAGTCCATACCGTGATGATGACCATTGTACACTATCATACAATACGACCATAACATGAAGAATTGCTTTCAACTCCTTTTTTCTATCAAAGAATCTTTACCCGCTTATGGGCAGCTGACGTGTTTCGGTGAGCTATGGTTTACTGGATACTTTGGATTGCATCATATAGTATTCATTGAATACACTCCATGAATAATGTGAGTACATGAAAGGGAGGGTACGAAGAGAGGGTGAGGACATTATGAACCTTCAAACCTTTTAGTTTACACCCTATACAAGTTGTTTTTGAAGGCACCCTTTTTACAATTTATGTTACAAAAGATTCTATTAAGTTGTTTAGATACAAGACCAAATGCCAACCCACAACTTTCACGGTATAATACAATGAAAAGCAAGCTGAGGGGGAAAACAAGAACTCGATGCACAGGGAGACACTCCTCGCTGATTCGTATCCAGCCAAAACAAATGAAATGGCCCTTTTCTCTGCTGTTAATTTTGCATTTTCGCTCAAGAGGCTAAAAATCTTCATCTCAAAGTTTATTCAACAAGTCCAAGGGACATTTCCACACACATGAATGCCAATCTAAGAGTCACTGACAGCACAGAGAGTGGGTTAAAACAGCAGGATCAAAGGCATAACATTTCAATATAGAAGACAACCAAAAGATGGTGGCCAATAATCTAAAAAAGAAAAAAAGGGTGAAAAAGGGCGTCTGCAGTTAGAAGAAAACTATACCTGAGTGTACATGGTGGCATCGTTTTACAAATCAAAACTTCAAGCATCTTCTTCCATCCTATCTTCGTCCTCTTCTCGGCCAGTGATGGAATTAATCCGTTGTTGCAACTAGAAGAGGTGAAATCATGGTAATAATAATTAGATACAAAGAAAACAAATTGCAAAATCATCAGCACAAATCATCACTAAAAGAAAAGAGCAGACAAGCAAGACTACAAAGTTTGGTATACTAAGTGTCCGGTTTTTTAAGAAATAGTTTTTCATCAAAATTGTCTAACCAACTGACCTGTACAAATTTCAGTTTTTCAGCAGCCAACTCGTGAGTCAAGCTGATCATCCTGCAGTGAGAAAGGAAGCGAGAGAGCATATTAACTAATCTTACGACATAATTCAACAGCAAATTTCGCTAAATTTCAAATTTCTGTAACCCGACCAAGCTTGAAGCTCAGAGATCTTGCAACGCAGTAACCGCTCTCTTTCAGAAGCTGCTGGTTCAACCTGCAAATAATATGCATCATTGATAAGAATACATTCTGCCAAAGTGATAGCAAAACCAATTGAGACAGATCTTCCAGAAATGTATAATGAACCATTAGATTGGTATAGGAACTATCATGTCACAGCAATAATAATAGCTAAACATTCAATATTAAAGCAAAAATACAAGGATGAAGATGAACTTACAATGCCGTTATTCTCTGAGCTTCGAGGTACATGGGACAATTTTCCATTTTGAGGAGCTGACAAAATTTCAAAAAAGTGCATTTGAACTGAGAAGCCTTTCACCAAAATGAATATCTATTACTAAAAACATGGGTTTTTCTACTGACCATCTGCTTCCTCAGCTGGTTGTAAGCTATTTAACAAATTCATAATCAGATCCTGGTACATGATGGCAGTTGATGATTTTAATGGTAGAAATAATCTGCTGATTGCAACCTCTGAACCGAATAGAAGAATATAACATTAACATAATCCTGACTTACCTGTTGAATTGATGTCTGCTGCAAAAGATTCTGAAGGTGGGGGATGAGCAGTGATGCAGATGCTGTACAATTACCAATTTTCCTAGGTGATTGGCCAAAGGGCTGAAAATAACGAAGAATAACCAATTTCAACCATGATAAAGATCCATTAACCAATCAATTCAAGTTTTCATAGTTGTGAATTCAAAATTAAACGTCACCAACAAAAGTAAGAAGACACAAACCATTTGCTTGGGATCGAAAATCCAATTACCAACACTTGCAGATTTCCTCAGTGGTGAACCCTAGGAATCACGTAAATCTAATATCAGATTTAGACATCCAGAAAACTAATTGAGAAAACCACCCTGACAGTGCAGCTCACCTGTGACGATCGCGGAGGTGTACACAGTGAGATATCCTAAAAATTGGAGCTTAGTTAGAAAAGGTTAGATATAAACCTCAAAATAAAAAATAGAGCTCTACCTTTACAAGATCTACATTTTCTGAAGTTACTGAAAATCGCCCTTTTATTTGCACCAAATTAGCCTTTGACTTATCGTCTAAGGAATCTCTAAATCCTACAGGTGAAATTGAAAAATGTAATTCAAACTTCTAAAAGGAACTTGTTTCTATGGAACGTAATTCTTAAACCAGATAGTATGTATAAAAATCATTAGCATCACCAATTAGCTGGTGACATATCACTACATCAGCAAACGATACACACAAAGACGTTACCTCCTGAAGATTTTATGGGAGCAGACAAACTATTTGCTGAAGCTTTAGTAGGAAGCATCAATGGTCCACTAAAACTGGGTGCCTTTCGAATCTCAATTTGGGATCTTTCAGCCGATGGCTTGACTTCAATCTCACATCTGATAACAAATGAAAGAAGACCTAGCTAAATAGCCACACTTGCAATGAGCAGCCTTTTCTCTCTCTCTCTCTTTGGTTTTTTTCCTTTTTCTCCTTTCTTTTCCCCTTTAATAATACCAAATTGTCTAAATGTTTGTATTTTTGTAAATTATAGCCACCTAATGATTAATACGTGTAAGGTATCGAGTAGCAGAGCCCGAGAGTTAATCTTTAATTTACTTAAAAGTTACTAAATGTTTATCCAGTAGGCATTATCAGTATTCATCTATGCCCTGAAAGAAAATAAAATACCAATGATGAAATAAAATGAACCTTTCAAAGAAACGTCCCCGTTCTGATGTTGAATGACTTAATACAGCTCCAGGCATGAGAGGCCCGCTCTTAGCCTGGCGAATATTCCCAGTTTGTGTCTTAGTCTTCACTTGTACAGCATCCTTATCTGAGGTTGATGGTGTCCGCTCAGGTCTCGGTTCATTATTTTCTTCACTAATTTCCGTTTCATAATTAGGCTCCACCACATTTTCGCCCCAAGATTTTCCCATATTGCTCAAGCCCGTTGTTGGAGGACACTCATCGCTGTTTCTTTGCTTACTGAAATAATTGTGTGAAGAAAGGAGAATCATTAATGCGTTACAAATGAGCAAGCCACGACAAGAAGTAAAGTTAGCTTTTACAACTTAAAAGTATTGGCATATTAAATGATAAAACAGCATAATAATCACAACAACCAACAAACTCAACAGATAGGAACTTGAAGATCTTCAACTGGTGCACGAACACAATAATGGCCCAAACCTACAGAATTAAGTATCTAGCCCAAAAATGCTTTCTCATGTAAAATTTACTTCAGGTTTCTATACTCATTAACATATGAAAGTTTTGAACCAAAAATTAAAGAACCAATCCAGAACAAACATAATTTCATCACAGCACGATTGACTTATCCAAACTTCAGATGATAAAATCTATTTGATGTGGATATATTCCAACTAACAGTGCCGCATCACTAATACATCATCTTATCACAACTTCAGATAATGAAAACTATATAATGTGGATATCACCTGAAAGTGACAACGACAGAGTAAATGAACAAGTCAAAATGGAATATGAAGTATAGAATGGCAATAATAGTTTTAAAAAAAAAAAAACTTACCTGCAAAAATTGTCATTTCGGGAACCTGATTTTCCACCCCATATCGAAGAATCCTGTAAATTATTCGTAACAAGTTATTATCTTTTCTGGTATCATAGTTCTAGGTCATAGTTAACTACTTAGATATTAACAAGCAATAACTAACCTGGAGATCGAAGAAAAGTTTAAATTAACATTTGACAAAGGAAAACAATGACCTTATTATTACTAACAACTGCTTTAATGCTTTCATCTTCTTCCTTCATTTCTTCAACTTCATCATCATCTTGGAGCTGCAAGATAGAAGCAGAACTTCAATACACCTCTCAAAACAGAACGAAACACAAGAACACAAGGAGACCAGCTTCTTTTACCATGGAAGCTTGGTATTTTATATCCTCGACATCAAAGTTCCAGGCACTAACACCCCGCTGGTACTCACTCTATCAAGGACAAGCGGAACATAACAATTACAGCAATTAAAGAATAATGAACAAACAATTCAGTCTAAAAAGAGGGAAAACAAAGTTATGAATATCTTGGCTGATGCAACATTTACATCCAGGCATTGTCATGAACCTTTGATATAGCTTCTTGTTCCGCAGAGGGCATTTTCTTCAAAGCAAGTTGTGCAGCATCTTTAAGCTGAAAAACTAACCAATGTGCTGAATATATAAAACAAAACAAAAAATGAGAGCAATTACAGTGTAATGGTACACCAACGGCAAACCTGAAGGGCTTTTACACGATTCCACAATGGCGGCAAGTCAGCAAAGAGCTTCTTAACTGAAAGCTCTGGAGGTTTAGCATTCTTGAAAAAGGAATGTTTTAGCAATTTCTCTACGGTCGGTCTCTTTGTCTGATCTTTCACCAAACACATTGCAACCATTTCTTTGAAAGACTGGTTACAAGACAACAAGTTAATGATACAAAAAGAGAAGCGGAAAAGCAGCTAAACAAGATGTCTTTCATCCAGAAGACAATGCAAAGCCGCATAAGTGATCATCGTATCCCCTCGAGAGTGAACTCTATGGGTTTGTCGCAAAAAGATGCAGAAATAAACATGAACAGATACCTTAGAGAACTTCTTATCACGATCATAATCAAGTCCAGGAGGGGCATTTTGTATGGTCATTAGGAGAACCTATGACAGGAGAGAACATAGGATAAGATATTACAAGAATTCGCCATTCTCAAAAATAATTTTCTCATTCGCATTATAACAAGCAAGACCTTCATTGGTGGATACATTGAAAAGGGTGCATGACCATGAGCCAACTCCAACGCAGTGATTCCAAACGACCAAATGTCAGCCCTAGGAAAAACAATAATAGTTGGTCTCAAAAATATCATGTCTAAAAGCATACCAACCATCAACTAATGTAAGGGTTAATGGTTTTCAAGTACAGAAGAAATGGTACAAAAAGAGAGCAAGCACTTCAGAAAACATACTTGAAATTGTATCCAGTTCCGGGCTGTAAAACTTCAGGGGCCATCCTATATAAATAAGAGATAAATTCAAATTTAACTCCAAATTAAGAAGAAGCATTCTGTTAAAAGGAGGGAAGTTGTTACTGATAAAATAAATACACAAAATGTGTTTTATCACCAAAAAGGCATAAGTGCCAGAAAGAGAAATAGGCCAATTAAGAGTTTTTTCAAACTATATCTTACCAGCAAGGAGTTCCCACAAAAGTATTTCTTGACCGTTGCCTATCACCTCTGTCAAACATGCAAGCCGAAACACCAAAATCACCGAGCTTGACCTCGCCATTAGTATCAAGTAGTATATTCCCAGCCTGCATCAACAAATACAAGTTCCAGATTGCAATCCCAAAAAAAGAAGATTCTAGAACGAGAAGACAAAATAAAAGGAGGGGGAAATAAAGAAAAACAGAGAATTATATATGTAACTTGACACCAACCTTAACGTCCCGATGTATATGTCCATGTCGATGCAGATACTCTAACGCCTTGAGAGTTTCCTTGAGGATAGAACCAATAGCAGACTCTTCAAATCCATCTGGATATGCAATCTTCATTAGGTGAAGGCACGAACCTTCTGCCATGAATGGCATTACCACCCAAAGGTTATGGTCAACAACGAATGAGCAAAATGCCCTAATCGCATTTGGGTGATCTATCAAACTCATTGTCTGAGCTTCTCTTCTGATGTCATCCTGAAACAGACAGAGAACAGAATTTTCGTGAGAGAGTCGCCATAAAAAAACAATGGCTATAGATGAAAGATAAACCACTTTCACCTTACATTTCAAGGTTTTACATGCGGAAACATTAAAGATATAACATTTCAAAAAGCAAAGTATCCATAGTTGGAAACAAAACATCCAGATAAGGAAGTAAAGCGATGGAGGATAAATGCGAATTCATATCAAAAAGCAACCTTATTTAACGATATTATGATTATTGGGATGGAATAAGTGAAAAAGAAACTAATTAATTGGCAATCCAGTCACGTAATGGTAAGGGTGCTTCTAATGTGTTGATTAAAGCTTAATTAGTACTCCTAAAATATTTTACCTCTTGCAGTTTCGTTTTGCACATCGAATAATAGTAGTTACAAGTAACGAGTTGGCCCAACATCCTTGTCGGCAAATGTTCGGTACACATCATAAGAACATCATAACTAACTCGTGAGTAATTCAACAATGCCTTAACTCATTTACTCCGTTAAAACATTAAACACGTAAGATTTCCCGCCTTTTGTTTGAACCTCACAGGGTCACACCAACTGCATTCTTCAAAGGAATTGTCTTTCATCAGAATGCAACTTGCAATTAATAAACTCGTAACACGTCCCAATCTTATGCAGCTTAAAATGAGTTTCTCCACGGGGATCCACATTCTATTATAAATTTCTATATTCTAAATACACAACAAATACAGAATAATGGCAACCTCCAAAATTTCGGAAAAAGAGGATGTCGATAGAAGTTCAACGACCAAATCATAAAGGATTCAAGGCGTCAAATTTTAGGAGTTGGCCAGCTGTTAATATGACAGTTAATACAAAATATACGAATCAGATGTCAAATTATGACCTTTCACCTGCAACTATACAGTTTGGTTCCGTTCAATACAAAAAAGGTAAATTCACAGATCCAAACATACCCTGCCCCTAAATTTCCAAAACATAGCGAGCCACAAGCCAGCAAAAATCAAACAAATACACTCATCGAGCTCAGAATTCAACAATTCTACACATTACTCAAACCTCCACTTACTAAAAAAATCACTAAAACAACAAATTTGATATCTAAACAATTGCAGTAGTTAGCCTTCCCCAGCCAAAACAACTTCTAAATCAAATCACAGCTTCGAATCTACTTAATGCCAGGCAAAATTATATCTCCTAATTCCACAAAATTCACTAATCCAGCTCAGAATTCAACAATGCTACACCTAATTATAATCTCCACTTACTAAAAAAAATCACTAGAACAACAAATTTCATATCTAAACAATTTACATAGTTATTCTATCCTAATCAAAGCAAAATCAGATCACAGCTCCGAATCTAACTAACCTCAGGCACAATCTTAACTCCTAAAATCCTCTGAAAAACGAAGCAGAATCGTTATATATATAGAGAGAGACAGAGAGAGATAAAGAGACGAACCAGATTGCTATTGCAACGATCGAGATCCAAGCACTTAACGGCGACAACATCGTTGGCGGGTAGATAGATCGCTCTGTACACGGTGGCGCTGGCGCCGTGGCCCACCTCCTCCAGGAGCTTGTAGTCATTCGAATTAACCGAGTAACCCCGAGTGGTATATTCCATATCTCTCTCTCTCTCTCTCTCGCTCTGTATGTATATATCTGTATAAGTATGTATCTATCAGCTTTGGACTCTCGTAGACTCTGTCTCCGCCTTGTTCAGCTGGAAAAATCTCTCTCTCTCTCTCTCTCTCGCTGGAGGAGAGAGAAGTTTAAATGATGTTTTGACAATGATCCGATACATTGGCAGTGTCTTAATAAAATTTCATATAATTAAGTTGTAAATAAATCGGCCGAGCCAGACCAATTGGAGCGATAAATGGTTTGTTTAAGTCTCATTTATTTTACGAACCTTATTTAATATTAAATTTTGAATTATGTGTAAGTGATAAACGAATCTGAACTTACATATGAAAGCATAAATATCACTATATTCTAGACTGTCAATTGTTTAATTTGGAATTCCCCAAAAAAAAAAAAATTTGTTTAATTTGGAATTCCAACTTATTAAAATACTCCTAGTCTCTTAAAATTGTTTAAATATCACTATATATGTATATAAATATAAATGTATTATATATATATATATTATTTACATCTATAATAGTTATACATATATAATATTTATATATTTTTTATATTACAAAAAATATTTATATACACAATTATATATCTAATGGGATTTTATAATATATATAAAATTATATATATATTACATGAGTTACAGAGATGCGATTGAGCAGTCAAATAAAATGACTCAATCCCAGTTTTAACTACGCCACTTTACAAATAGAGATTTGGCTGTGAATTTTTTTTTATATTATAATAATAATAATAATAACTAAGTGGATCATAAAATATATTTAGTAGCTGAGACTCTGATTAATGTTGGGTAGTTTTTTTTTGGCGCATGTGGATTGTGTTTGGCATGGGACCCACTTTGGTTCAATCGGACGGTGTGGAATAAATCATTCGATCGTGCTTGTACTTCAGGGGAACAAGTTTGACTGGTACTGCTTAGTGTACGGTGTTCAATTCACCACCAACTTATGTGTGAAATACCCAAGCTGTCCCCTTTGTAGTTTTGGCAATTATTAAAACTGATTATCGCGGTGGTTTGGTCACAAGTAACATCTATCGTATCAGTGTCTATTATTGTTATTAATCAATAACATGTGCACCACTGGAATCAAAATCAGAATCGGTAAATATTAAATGTTATAAAAAAAGTTCAAAATGGAAAATAAATATTGTAACTCCATTTTTACTATTTATTAATAATTAGATTGTAGCACGTACGATTCTTTAGTTGTAAATATTATATTTTTTATTATTTTACAAAAAAAATGATAATATTTTTATCCGACATTTTGTATTTTTTCCTAATTATTTATAATTCTATAAAAAATCGGGATTGGTATGATTTATACAATGATAATATTTTTACGAAAAATGAATATCCGTTTAGGTTAATTTTAGGTATGAGAAATCTTACTATGAAAAATATTTTTAAAAATTAATATTGATTGGAATAATATTTTAAAAATTTTTGGAGAATCTTAGATGGGTAGAAATAAATTTATAAAAGTATTTATTTAATAATATTATCTTGATTTTTAAATATAATTTTCGTAAATTCTATCATGATAAGTTATTTTATAGTTATGTAAAAATATATATGTATATTTTGAGATCATGCATAATCTTAAATGCAATTTAATTTTATTAATTTATATTACGGTGAGGCTATATATATGTATATAACATATTATAGTAATTTGACCTTATATTGATTGTGTTTACGTGCATATCTGATTGATGGTCACGGTCTCATTTGAAACTTTATTAAAGTAATTTTTATCTTTCTTAATGGCGATGACAAATCTCTCGTTAAAATAAGCTTAACTTACATATGTAATTAATTGATTCTAACAAGGAATTGTTAATTATATTTTCGTTACAATATTTTTTTATAATAAATAAAATAGATAATTCATTTATGAATACTTACTTGTTTTACTAATAAATTGGTTAAGTATTTTTTAAATGAAATCTAGCTAGGAAAAGATTATACAGCCAACATAGAAGCGACCGTATACGGACAAGGGTATGACAGCATATGGTCAAGCGACCTTATACAGACAAGGGTGTGACAACATATGGTCAAGTGACCGTATACGGACAATATTACAATAGTATACGGTTAGAAGCTCAATCATAAAAATGGTTGATTTACTACCATATTTCGAGAACTTCTTCCATAAATTTAAAGTTACTAAACACTATAAATAGAGGCACTCGAGGAGTTCAAATCATCCAAAAATAACAATCATCTCCCTACTTCTTACTCTCTTTTGCTCTGTTACTTTTATAGCGTCAACAACCTTATACTTTTCTCTTCACATTCTCATAGGCTTTCTTGACTCTTGATAAAAGAGTTCAAAATTGTATTTATCTAGAATTATTTAGTCTTAACTTGAGGGGTTATCTTAAGTAGAAAGAAGCTAGCTTTTGTGGAGTCAATAATTGGTGTAATCATTTCGTTGGTGATAGCAGAACTTAAAGCGGTTTGAATTGAGAAATTGGACATAAGGGATCAATGGATTTTTGGCCAAACCACTATAAATTTTGTTTGTATTTCTCTTCTTTTTAACTCTTTACTTTTTAATTATTTATTTTATTAATATTCTTGTATAAAGAGTTTAAAGGGTTATTTTGTCAAAAAGTTTTTAAGTTCTATTTTTACACAATTCACCTCTCCTCTTCTGTTTGTCCAAGGGACATAAAGTGGTATCGAAGCATGGTCTCTTATTTTCCAAAACTTAACAGTTTTTATAGTAAAAATCTATAGCAAACACGATACCCACTTTTGCTCAGGAAGGAAACTCCATTTCCAAACCTCCATTTTTTTATGGTGCAAAGTATGCTTATTGGAAAAAACGTATACAAATTTTTCTATATTTAAAAGATATAGAGAAAAGGAAAATTACAAAAAGGAGATACATTTTTCTAAAAAAAAGATGGCTATATTGTCGAAATTAAAAATATGAATGATATAAATGTCAAGCTCTACTCCCAAAATTGCAAAGGCATGAACTCTTTAATCTGTGCTTTATCTCAAAATGAGTCAAGCAAGATTTCATCTTGTCAAATGGTTAAGGAAATTTGGGATAGGCTTAAAACCATGTACAAGAGACTAGTCATGTAAAAGAATCCAAAATATGTATACTAGTCCATCAATATGAAATATTTCGTATACTAGAAAACAAAACTTTCCCCTCATGTATGAAAGATTCGTTAAGAATATTAACTCTATTAAATGTCTTGGTAAAGAATACTCCAACAAAGAGATGTATATAAAAGTCTTACGCAGTCTACCTCGAAGTTCGCTTCCCAAGGAAACCGCACTTATAGAGGTGCAAGATTTCGAGACACATACTCTAGACTCACTCATGTACTATGAAATTAACCTTGAAGGATTGAAAAAGGAAGAGGATGAAACAAAGAAGAAAAAAGAGCAGGGAATTGCCCCAAAAACCACATCACAAGATGGAAGTGACGAGGAATCTAGCGAAAATGACATGACCCTCTTTACTAGAAAATTCAACAAATTTCTAAAATTCAAAAAGAAAGGAAGAAGACACTTCTAAAAGAAAAGCAAAGGAGAAACAAGCAAAAATCGCATCATATGCTACACCTACAACAAATCAGGCCATGTCATGGCAGATTGTCCTAATAAAATGGAAGAAAACGAAAGAAAGAAAATGTTTCAAAAGAAGAAGAAGGCAAGGATTGTCGCATGGGGCAGTAATGACGACGAATCAAACTCCGATGAAGAATAATAAGTTGCAAACTTCTGTCTAATGGGTATCGATGATGAATCTGATGAGTTATCATCATCTTCTTCTTATGAATTTACAAATCATAGTAATGAAATTGAGGATGCCTTTGAAGAATTGTATAAAGAATTTTTTAAATTTAAAAAGGCCCATAAAGCTTTGAAACAGAAAATGACCAGTCAGACTGATATTACCTTAGTTGAATTTTTGCAAAATAAAGTAGATATCATCACAAAAGAAAATGAACATTTATCAATGAAAACAAACTCTTAAAAATAAAAATTGGAGATGTAAACCTTACTTTGTCAAAATTTACAAAAGGCAAAGAAATGCTTGATAAAATTTTAGGATCGCAATGAGGTTTTTACGATAAAACCAGACTATGTTATGCAAATCTTCAAAAGTATGAAAAGATATATGAAAATGTATTTACAAAAACAATTTATCCTCCAAATCATGCACGATGCATACACTGCAATAGGCATGAACATATATCTCAAAAGTGTCCTCATAAATATAAAGTTTGCCAAAAAATTGAGACGGGTTGTTAAAAACTCTGAAAACTCTAACATACAAGGACTCAAAATAACATAGGGTACCATACTTCTATTTATCTGTGCAGGTTTGCCTAAAATCTAAAGCCATTTGTGACAAATGGTTCATCGATAGTGAATGTTCAAGGCATATGATGGAAGTGTCACATTTGGAGACTATGGTAAAAGCAAAATTATCGGTATTGGAAGTTCTGGTACACCTCCTAACTTATGTGTTAAAAATGTGTTACTTGTAGAAGGACTTAAGCATAACCTTCTAAGCATTAGTCAACTTTGTGAT
>MKEJ01087993.1:0-13536 GCA_001753735.1 Embelia ribes
AATAAACTAAAAGCGGAGCCTTCATGTTAGGTTGCGACAAGTGGCACCCTAAAAGAATGACATGTGTCGACTATGAATTACTATTATCATTATTATTGTTACTAATAGATGAAAAATAACCTCACAGAAAATTAAATAACATTCATTATATAAAAATGTTTCGTTGAATTCTTAAATTCTCAAATAAAACCAAAATATTAGTTCCCCCCCTATATTTATAAAAATGACTATTATTGCCGGTAGAAAATTACACCTACGCATAATTATCTATGGTGTAAATTTTTTCTTAGTTCTATATTTATTTTATGGGTAAAGTGGGGTCATGAGATGGTATGTTTTGGTAATAATGAATTACACAAGCTCCAAATATTGGATATTTGATCTATAATGCAGAATCAAGATTGATGCAAAACCATATAGTCCTCCCATTTTTTCTTAAATTTGGTCATCTCTTTTTTCATCATTAATTTGAGTATTAGAAATAAATATTGTATTACAGATAAATATTGTGCTCATAATGAAATTAATCAAAGGAAAATAAAATCATATATTTTTAATACAATCATAAATAGAAAGAAATGGGGATGAAAAAATATATAAAATATTAGCTTTGAAAAGTCATTAACTTTAGTTAGTACATAATTAAATGGAATACAACAAAAAATTACTTAAGTTTTTATACCACCACATGGACAAAACTGTAATATGAAGGCATCCATGCATCGCATGAGTTACAAACTAGCAATAAATATATTTAAATATATATTAAATTAAAAAAAATTAAATTTTATACACCTCAAGCAGAGAAAAATAAAATTAAAACAAAACCCATGGGATGCATGGGCTAAAGACTAGTCTATCAAGGTTACAGTGCATTACAGATGACTATGAAGACTAAATATAGAGTTAAAAGTCTTGTAATTGCACGGTTAAAGCTTCATTTTCCACAGAAAACAGGAGACCGACATGACCAATATGGTTGAACCGTCGATATCTTCACTAAATGCCTCTAATTAATTTCTGAAAGTTGTCAACTGAATGGTGACATTTTAACTTTTATAAACATATTTGCTTGTTAAAATCAAAAAGGTCATATCGGTTTTATCCATCAGTTAACAGCTTAATTGCATAAGCATGCTAATCTTGAGCCACCTCAGCCTGAAAGTCGCTTAGTTTTTATATACTAGCCGTCTTGGTGATAGACAATTAATCAACATTGAACTTGAGATCTTGCCGAAGACAAACTAAGATGATCTATTGATCGTCAACACCCGCAATGTAAAAATGACTCGGGCACCAGCTCGGTATCAAAATTAAACTCATTCTGAAATAGTCTAGGCAAGGAAATGATTGGAAGAAGAGTAGTTCACATATAGACTACCTAATCCTGTGTAAGGGTTCTGTTATTATTCTTAAGCTACATTGCATTTCCTTAGTTGGAAGCTTGCATATTACCCCCGTATTACAACCTCGTCTATCTTCAACTTACAAAAGCAGGGTTTCCCATACTGAGATGGAAATCAAAACAAGGCCAACACACTTTTTCTGGAGCACCATATGCCAATATACTTGTTTTTGGAAAGACAAACTCATCTTCAGTATAGTCGACAATACTGAGTTGAAACTGGTAATTTAGAGAAACAGGTCATGAGAATATCTGAAAATTGCCACACGTTCAAAAGGCACCATATTTTCTTCCCTTGGTTCCACTTGTTCCCTGAGCAGACGCAGGCGGTCGTTCCCAAGAGACTTGATTGACAAAAGGACGATTACTGTCATCGGGTTGGGGATAAGTTTGCCCTCTTCCACTAACCTGTATTGCAGCCATTCATTAAAATTCACATCAGAAAGTAATTTAAACAATGTCACAGGTGGATGGAAAACATAACACATTAGACATCAACACGGGGTCAAAGAAAGAAGGGCAACGCTAGTACCGGTGGTCTACCAATTTTATATTTTACAAGTATCCAGGGCTTTTAAAGTTCTTTTTTAGGCTTTTTCCCCAGATTTCTTTCACAGCGTTCATAGTTGAATGCTTATATTCCTCAAAAGAAAGAAAGTTTCTTCACTTTTTTAATATAAGTGACAAAAATATTGAAATATATGACAAAGGGTAAATTGATTGACATATCACTTCTGTAGTTCGTACAATTAGCATTTAGTTAGAATATACAGTATAATGTTTTTTGAGGATTGTTTAATCAAAACTCGTACAACCTTCCTCTCAATTTTATACATAGATTCATTACGGTGTCAATAATCAGGATTACATCTCTATAAGTAAAAAAAAAAAAAACAAGAAAAACAAAATTCTTATGTGGCAGGCATCAAGTTCAATATCAAACACGATTTGAAACTAGTTTCTCTTTGACATCGGCTAACTTAGAACTCTTTTAACAAACAGGCCATTGACCCAAGTGTTGGACAACCATTATGCACAAATGATATATCCCACCAAAGTTTACAGCTAAACATTCCCAATCTATACACGAATAAAATAAATGATTAAGTGTCACTTACAGCTTCCAAGCATGCTGAAAATATGCTCACACCAGGTAGTGCCTCAATACCATGCTGCATATAATATTTAACCGACAAATGTTATTGTACAGAAATCCTTATCGTAAGATGCCTTGAAGCTACATATGCAATGGTCAATGTTGATAAAAACAGTATACCTGACTTTTCATCCGTGTATTGTAAACAAATCCACCACAACAAAACAGAGTCGAGGAAACCATAATTCTGCACCGTTGGGCAAAATGCAAAAAAAGGAGTCAAGTAGAAGTTGCAGTATAAAACAATTATATCCCAAGAAATAAGAACCTCATTCCTTTCTGTTTTCACATAAATTTTTTTAACATTAATGTAAAGAAAACAGCAAAAAAAAAAAAAAAAAAAAAAAANNAAAAAAAAAAAAAAAACATAATTATGAAGTTCAATGGACTACATCCAGTTTCACTAAAAATCCAACTGTGAGAAGGATGAAAAGCTAAGGTAAAAGTGACAAGTGTGATACATGCAAATTACTATCCCAAATTCTGCCCATCCTTTCACAGAGTCTCCCCCTTCGCGCTGTGTATATTCTGCAAATATCGAATACACACTACAATTGGTTAAATCCAAACTAAAATGATTGACTACCAAGATTCAAAAGCTCGAAGCAATAAAACATTTTGTATAGGCAAAATGGTTAAGTGTGTCTTGGGTTCAATATAAAAACTATTCCAGAAACATGAATAACCAAATCTTTAGTCTGCAATTGTGCCTGGAGCACCAAAAATTTCTATTATCCTTTAGGCCAATGAATGGAATAAGCTCCATATGAACAGTACATATCTTACCACAAATTTTAGAAAGAGTAAACTGAATGGACTCGTAACCCTCTACTGGAATAGTAATCTCCACTTCATATGGAGTTTCAAGGGCTTTATCACCTGAAATGAACACTTAAAAAGTTCAAAACCACAACTTCAACACCGACGAATACACCATAACTACATTATCTATAAACATTCCATACATCTCCAGTTCACCATTAGTATTGTAGGGGACAATGTAGTTGGTGGACTTCCTGTTGCCCCTGAGCCTGATAACCCGACCACGAGGCCATTTTCGGGGAAGATCTACAAAAAGATCAAAAAAGGAAGAATAAGCACAATTTTTGTGAAGATCCAGAATGAAAAATTGAAGAAACCCATTGGTGCCATCAACTAGATTGGCGCAGGGAAGAGTTCACTCCTTACAAAAGACTGATCCAAATAAAGACGAAAAAAAATACCTTAATGGCAGGTTTTCGAACCAACAGTGAGAGCGAAGAAATTGCTGTCATGTACAGGGCAACATGAGTCTGTTCTGTCTTGAAGCTGCACAGAGGAAGCTGGTCAACAATAAATTACAAACATAGCTCAATAAATCGGTCTTTAATTTCCTCATTATAGCCAAGAGTTATCTGATAAGTCATTTGTTCAGCATTTTGTCCAAGATTCTTTAGTGTATTTCTCATTTTCCTTAAATCATCAAACGAACACTAAAGGTCCATGGAAAAAAAAAAGTTGCTTGTATTATCTTCTATAAGAATAATGCGAATAGGATCAACAATAACATTAGTACATGCCAAACTCAGTGCAACAAAACAGCGCCAATGAAAGCAAGGAATTGAAACCCATATATTTACCTGTATTCATGATAGGATCTTTCATAACCCACTTGAGTCAGGCCATTGTAGACCTACAAATTACCCATTGCCACTTAGTAATAAGATTGCTTGCAAAAGCTATTATATAGTAAATAGAGTTTATATCATCTCGTACCAATTCCCATGACCGTGGATGGAAACCAACAGTAAATCCTCGAAACACTCGTGGACCAGGTTTTCCACAAGGAATGGCAAGGTCAACAAGAATTCTGAATTCCACAAATAGACAACCATAAAATATAGCTTGGAGTGCTTTAACAAATTCAAAACAACAAATTGGCTGACAAAGATTCATGCGTAATTTCACAATTATTGTATGCATGGTTTACATCACAAAACTCAGTCAGCACTTCACGTACCACATGCCATGGAAGATTATGGTGTTCTCAACTACAATTTCTAACATACGTTTTTTCATAAATTGAAGGTCTTAGGTCTAAAAAGGGCTTTTATCAGCATGACTTCAGCAATTTGAACATGCCGGGAACTAAGCCAGTAAAACTGCACGTTTTGTACATAATTGCAGCACCTATGTCTCTGTCTTTTGGTTAAGGAATTGCTTCCCTTGAGATTAAGTCTACAGCTACTTGTAAAACAATTATTAGTACGGCACGTAAAATCAATGGAAGTGGAACCATGTCTCAGCCTCTATCCTTCCCACAATTTGCTCCCTTACCCCTCATTACATGTACTATTAAAAAAGTATACGCATCCTGTGAAATTGAGTTAGCCCTTTTGACATTCGTTTCCTCTTCTCTTTGCATGTGAAATCAAGAAACAAAGTTTCAGGTAGTTACTGTTATCAGATATATCCCATGCACTGCAAGACTCTGGCGTCATCAGACATAAATATGGGCCCAAAAGTGCATCTAATTTCATATTCCACAATAGAGAATTGGAGAAGCAAAACTGAACCCAGATGATCATATAGAAAATATGGAGCAGAACGTAAAAAAGGAGAATGTAAGAATCCAAAACACCTGCATGTCGACTCATATATGACATTGCATATGCATCCAAGTTCACCTGAAAGCAGCAATCAATTAAGGATTGGAGATAAGAACCTTAGTAAATCTGATTTAGCATTAGGAAGTACTCGGAGAATTACAGAGTCACAAACCTTTACATGTTCCGTGAGGACAACTCCCACATGTTATGTTTACCTGAAAGATAAGTTGGAGAAATTAAAGCCATTTAAATAAGAACCATGGACGAAAATGATGACTCAAATTTTAAAGTAGCAAGGTACGGTCCTATCAACATCCTCACATGAGACAAACAAAACTAGGCTTGCGATAAGTACGTTCAATGCTCACGAACCATACCCTGAATTATATGTATTATCCACAAGCTGGAAATATTGGAATACCCATATGCATAATTAAAACAACTCAACTGACCTGAGCTGTACGTCCCAATTTTTCATAAATGTGCTCACAGTTCATAAGGTCACCATTGTGGTATTCCTGAATTAGTTGAGGGTTGGAATTTCATGTGAAAAAAATGAAGTTGCAATCTCAGTAAAAGTTAGCAACCAAAGGTGACAGCTTTGCTGCTGAAATGCACCAAACTTTGTGACCTCCAAAACGAACGAGATAGAGTTCGGAAAAGCATATGACCATACACATCGTAAATAGCTTACTTGAACAAAGTCAATAGGACCAGAACCAGCAGTAAAGTAGTTGAAATTACCAAATCTTCCAAAATCCACATAACCCTGAACATTAATCACCATACACACTCAGGTGCCAGAAAAACTAAACTAAGGGAAAAAAATTTAAAAGTCATAAAATGATATAATTTGTCATGGCAGGTAAGTGAAGGTGTATTTTCTAGTAATCTTAAAATTTTGAACTTAGTTTACAGTGAAGTTATTTCACATTTGAGTTAATATATTATCATGGTAAGTGCTCATAGTTTCGTATAAAAAATTGAGCATGTTATTGCATTGAGTAATAGCTAAAAATTGCGGATGGGCATCCATATATTAACCCCAGGTCCCCAATAAAATGTAAAGAACCAAATTGACAGACATGCACACGTTTTGCCCCGAAACTTGTTAGCAAATCGTCCCTTGAATTGTAAAATTCAGTTTTGTATAATCACTGGGCCACCTTATAGCAAAACTGTTTCATAGCCTCCCAACTAACCTTTGGCAGAAACCTAAAATAGCAAGCATCATAATGCATTCAGATATGGAGCCACATTTCGATGAGCTAACGCCAATCCTGAAAAGCTAACTGAGAACATTTCACTTTTCATTTACTTTAAAGTTATTAAAGTTTTCTATGTTTAGTTCTTCTAAATTTATTTAAATGTTGAAACATTGACTTCATTAATTGAGAACATGTGAGAATACCATCTGTGACCTACTCTCCACATCCTTACAAAATCGAACAACTACGTCAGAGTCCTGCATCAAAACAATACATAGCAGATATCAGTTGTCATGAAACAAAATTAGCCAATGCAATCTGGAGCTTATATGGAGACCCAAATAATCATGACACTTTTTATCACAGAAAAATTTACCTTCCCTTCATATTGATATAGTTGTCCAATCCAGCTACTCTAAGCAGCAAGTTAAAGAGAAACCTCGATCCAAAACCATTTAAAGATTTATCATAGCACTAGGTGGAGATAAGATATTTATGCTCCAGTTGTTCTATCATATCTTCCAAGTGACAAACTGGACTTGCACGGGCGCTTATTAATCCAAATAGTATTACTAAAATCACATGCAAAAATAACTGATCATAAAGTGAATTTTGGTATTAACAAAAAGGGAAATTAAATTAGCACTTTAAAACTGTACACCTCCTGCAAATCAAAGTGATGAGCTATGGCCTAGCATTCTTGGTGATTTCGGGTTTGTTTGGTTGGAGCTTTAAGTCCAAAAAAAATTTTTTTTTCGGATTACGGAAAAACCACTAGATTCATCTAACTTAAAGATTCTACATTTTTTAGGTCAAAACACCAAAAGAATTCCGATTAGAAGTTGAGCAACCAAATGCAAACCAGCTTAAGTGAAAAGTTTGAGCTTAAAAGTTGCAACTGAAATGTCATTATTTACTACTGCCAAAAGACATTTCGTACTCTAATGTTATTACAGTGTAGCAGAGGCAGGATACGAAATCACGAATATGGCTTGAATTATCCAAAGCATAGCACTTAGAAGCCGGAACTGCAATCGAAACAACCTTATAAGCCTGTAGAGAAACAGCTGCCAGAGAATGCAAAACACGTATTATTCTCTACTAAATCCAATTCATTTTGTGCACTAATAATTAAACTAAACAGAATCAATGAACTTACAAATACATGTAACTAGAAGCAAACGGAGAGGCAAATGAGCTCCTAACAAGCTTCTCACTTTCCTCATCTGAACCTCAGTTGAAAAATGTCCTGAAAATGTATTTATAAGAATAAATAAGATGAATTTATAATGTAAGTTTTAGAAATTTGAATGAGGTCGCACGGGGACTAACCGGATATAACTTAATTTCAACTTTGGGGCTTTTTTACATCGCAATTTGACGATTTGACATATATCTATATGTATACATATATGTATGTATGTATGTATATACAGAGAGAGAGTGAGAGCTGTGAATAAGTTTTCAGCGGAGATGGATCTTGAGACAGCGACGTTGTGCAGGTTACAGCCTTACAGGTAGTCAAAAGTGGCACGGGGATTGCACGTGACCCATTCTACCCCGGTAACGAAGTTGATTGGATGTTGCAAAGTGGGCTCACCCGACCCGAATTTCAGTTTGTCCTGGAAATCTGGTTCAATGGGTTAAAAACAGGGACTCAACTTCGTTAGATATGCATACATACATACATATATATATATATATGTATGCATATCTATCTATTCATCTATAAAGAAAAAAAAAGTATGTTTGTCGCAAACATACTTTTTTTCTTTTTAGATAGATATAGATATAGATAGATAGATTGATGAAGCTTACGTTTTGCTTAAGAGTAAAAAATTACAAAAAAATTAGATTAAATTTTGTCCAACAAAAAATCCCAAATATTCTTCTAAAAAAATCTAATGAATTGAAATCGAGCTTAACACGGTCTCGAAGTAGAAATTTGAACTGTTAGATTTACAAGCGGTCTTGATTAACATAAATAATCTCAGTTACATAATTATAAATTAGTTTATTCGTAATCCCGATTTCAACAAGTAATTATCAAAAATAAAATAAAATAAACAAAAGTTAAAAGCAATTTATTTGAAGCCAACTAGTCATTGAATCAGTATATTCTTCAATTCTTAGTTAAGTAAATCGATAGTTCAATCATTCATAAATGTCTTAAGTGACCCCATTCCTTGCCAATAACAGTGAACAATTGCATGATTTCTGTGACACAACCATTGATTTAAGCGCCTTATATCTAGTTTTAGTAATTCAGAAAAATCGGTTCGAACCGAACCGAACCGAACCAAACCATATCACAGCCCGATATCCTGTCAAAACACATATATATCTTATGTAACCAATATATACAACTGTCAACATAGGTATAGGTACATAATACATAATCCAAAATGCATCATACCGAGCTACAAGTACAAACATCCCATCAAGATACGTGCCTATACAAAATAAAATTAAAAGTCTAAACAAAATTTTAGGCCCAAACTCTGAACACTACAACAACTCGAAACCAGCTCAACTTTAATATTGATCCCCAGCCATAGCTATGCCTGCTACTCTAGCAAGCCTGCCCCATCTTCTTACCCTACAAAATTGAGTAAGTCCTTGTATAAGAGAAAAATGTATGTGTCAGGTTCTAAACCAAACGATAAATAGCAATCTACAATGTATATAATACATATATGCACATGCAATGCATCGAAAGCCTCGATGTTCTCATTTCCAGTTTGTACTCTTTTTCAATAATAATTATACTCAGGCATGTCCGCGACATGCGGTAAACCCTAGAAGCTCCCTGGAAATATGCAACATTCCATACAAGCAGCTACGATGCTGACATATCTCATATATCAGTACAATAAATAATGCAATATCTGAATGCAACAAATACTAAAGTACATCAGGTACTGAAGTATATCAACTACCACCATACCAAATATCGTGATCACCAACTACCAGAGAACTAAACCCCAAATCGTCGAATGTGGAATCATGAAGACATCTCATGCCTCCGACTAAGAATATGCTGAACATCATATTGTAGACCAACGGTATGATTCGCCATCAGTGGTGATGCAACCAAGCTTTCAATAATCCACCACCCACGATGACACGATTATTGGTAATCACATAGGTATATCAAGCCTCTTGCGAACACATCATATCACATAGGCATATTGTAACGTCCCGGAAATTCCGTATAAATTTTTGTTTTTAAATAAGTGATGTTATTATTTATTAAGTGTTGATATGTTGCATTAGTAAAGAATGTAGTATAAGAGTTGGTTATGAAATGTTAGTGTTGATGAGTTGATGATGAAACATTGGTGTTGTTGTGTTGATTACGAGATGTTGTGTCGTTGTGAGGTTTAGAGTGTATTGTAAAGGAGTGGAATTGTATCGTGAAGTGTTGAAGAAATGCGAGGATTGCAATCATGGTAAAGAGTTGTAGAAGTTGTTGATGGTTGAAGTATGGAAGTGTGCTAGTGTACCGGTACATCAAAGTGGTGTAACAGTGCACAGATGGCTAGAAGACTCATTGAAAGTAGGCACACTTGTGGATGTAACAGTACATAGAGGAGTACCGGTATACTAAAGTGGTGTAACGGTACATTGATGACAAGAAGACTCACTAGAAGCTGGCACGCCAAAGGGTGTACCGGCACACCAACCCTTAGTTTGGTTGAAGAGAAGATAGAGGAGTACCGGCACATCAAAGGGGGTGTACTGGTACACCAAATCCAAAGTTGGTTCAAGAAGATCATTGAGATTCGGCACACCAAAGGGGTATACTGGTTCATATAGTAGTGTACCGGTACACCAACCCAGTGTGCCGGTATACCAAGTTGGAATTGAATAAAATTGCAGATCCTACTGCTTTAAGACAATATGACACACACTCTCTCTTCATTATTCTAAATCTGAGTAGAAAGAGAAAGAGAAGGGGAAGAGATAGAAGAGGTGAAACCATCTAATTTACGGAGGCAAAAGGAAAATCTAAGGGTAGATCCTCGCTCCTCAAGACCTAGCGATCGTTTTGAGGTAAGTTTTGAACTTTATCTTTAAGCTCATGATTTCTTGATTTTTGTACCTAGTTCACATGTGAAACGTGAGTTGATTTTCTTTATCTACGTGCAGAATAGAACACTTCTAAGTCTTGGTATTCAATGATTTGGTTTTGTTTACTATATCAAACCAAGAGGTGAAGAAGAGGAAGAAGATTGGGGCTTTTTGGTGATTAGCTCCCGAGGGTTGATTAGCATCGTGAAAGGTATGAGTAGATTACAGAAAAATAAAATAAATGTGAGTCTTTGTGTGTACCTTCATGTATAGATGATGTGTTGATTACTTGGGATTGTACGAGTAGAAATGGTAAATTATTAGTCATTGAACTAAATGATGTTGAATGAGTATGTATTGGTGTTGATAATAAACGTACATGAGATATGTATCATTTATGCATACATGGGTTGCATTTTCATTATACGGGCATGGGTTGTTTTAATGAAAATAAGAAGTTGATAGAAATAATTTTTCTATGTGTTGAACTTGAATTGAAAATGAGATTTTCAAAAGAAAGTGTTGAAATGAGTCAGTATTGAAAATGTGTTAGAGCGATGATGCTCAAATATGTTGATGAATTTAAGTGTTGATGATTTAAAATCGAGGATTTTAAAGCGTTGATTATGGAAAAACGTATGAGTTGCATTCATGGGATGTTAGAGTTATTTCAAATTCTTTTTGAAAAAAGTGTCGCCTTTGATGTGTTGAAAATAAAGAGATGGCTCAACACCCTACCGTGAAAGTCGGAAAACCTAATAAGAGATTTTTTTATCTATAATTGCATCTCGTAAGGAGGGCAAGTTATAGAATGTGTTGAGACACTAGTTACCACCTTTATGCGTTGTGTCGAGTTGGTGTTTGTGTCGATCTATAATCTATAATCACGTTCCGCGAGGAGGGTGGATTATAGAATGTGTTGAGACACTAGTTCCCACCATGTGTTGGTGTTGGTGTTGGTATTAGTTATATTGTCGGGTGGTATCGATTTGCATTGCATGGACATTGCATTGCATACACTATTACCTGTACATTTATACGTATTGGCACCGCATATCATCCTGTTTATCGTGTTATTTAGTAATCTAACTCGTATATCTTCTTTTCCATATTGTATCATAAATTGTGTTGTAGGTACCAAGTTGGGAGACGAACCTCATTGAGGCCATGCGTTGATGTTTCTACATATCTTTTGGAGCTATTGGAGTTTTAGCTTTTATTTTGAGTTGTAGCCTCTTCTTTGATGATGTATTATTTTCGAGGCACAATGTCATTAATATATAGACAGCTCTTTTGTATTACTTCATGTTGTTGCCTTAAGTGGCTAGAGATGTATTAGGCAAGAACGTGTTGTAATATATTATGGAGCTGATTCAAACATACAACTTATCTTATATTGATGTAAACATGGAATTTACTTGCATTGATATACAGGCCATATGTAGGCTAAGTATATCTTTTGATTCAATATAAAGGCCATATGCAGGATATAGTGTAGAATTCTTTTCCGTTCACTCTGATGTTGTTTAATGCTGTAGAATGAAGATGCGAAGAAGCATTGTAGATGATATCCCATTTTATGTTATTTCTATCAAATTATATATGTTTTTTGTTTCCTTTTCTTTTAAAAAGGGATCAGACTCGCATCCCCGGGTTTTACTGGATTCAGGGCGCAACAGGTTAGTATCAGAGCTTAACCGAATTATATAAACCTTGGTGGGTTGAGGGTAGGCAGGGTCGAGAGTGTAGGTGTTGTTTGCCTGTATGTAGATATGTTGCTAGTGCTCGTACTATGTGTTGTAGAGTCGCATGGGTAATGTTTGATAGTTGCCTTGATTTTCAATAGTATTGGCATCAAGTAGCATTCGCATTGGTGTAGAGATACATAAGTGTTGGCATTAGATTGTGTAAATATTGGCATTGATTTTCATTAGCGTTGGTATTGCATTGCATTGGTATTAAGTGTTGTAGTGAAGGTGTGTGTTGCTTAAGGCATTTGTTTGAGAAGTAAACTTATGCCTTTTTGTGTTGTTGATCGTGAAAAATGGCTAGAGGAAGAACTCGTGGGCGAGGAAGGAGTAGTGGACGAAGTGTTGGTCGATGCTGTAGAGGTGGTACTTGTGGAGGACATGTTATAGATCATGGTGATGAGGAAGTGCAAGCGAGACATACTCGGGCTAGAGAAGCCGAGATAGAAGCTGAAATTCGGGAAGCCGAAGGTATACCTGAATCGGAAGAGATTAGTGAGGTGAGTTTGGGGCAGTAGGAGGAAGAGGCTCCTAATGCTCGACCTCTTGTTCCGCTGCAAGCTCAAGCGAGTGTCGGGGGAATCCAAGTGGAAGCTATAAGCTTGATGAGAGCCATGGAAGAGGTGATGTGCAACTTAGTGTATGTTACGAGGATGGGGAGCATACTAAGTGCCGAGATGAGGGCCTCAGAAGCTCACATGAGTTTTAGGCGGATGAATCCACCAATTTTTACGGGAGAAGAAGAGCCAATCATGGTAGAGCATTATCTTACGATAGTGGAATGTATCTTTGACGTGTTCCATATTGTCGATGATGACCTATGGATGGCGGTAACACCATTCTTTCTTGGTGGAGAAGCGGGCGAGTGGTGGAAAGACTATAAAGAAATACATAGTCATAGAAACATCACATAGGTAGCATTCCGAAGTTTGTTCTTGAAGGAGTTCTTCTCCGCAACCTTGTAGGAAAAGAAGCGGAAGGAGTCTGCAGGGTTGATTCAGAAAAACATGATGATGGCGCAATACCAGAGGCAGTTTATGAGTCTTTCTCGTTATGCGTTGAAACTTGTCTCGACGGAGGAGCTGCGAGTGAACAAGTTCGAGGATGGACTCTGTCATACTATAAAGATCATTGTTGTGTGGGGGCTCTATAAGACTTACGAAGATTGCATAAGTACTGCAATGAAAGTGGAGGCAAGTTTGCTCGAGAGGTAACAAGTTCTTGATACTCGTCCTCCTAAGCCTCAGGATCAGTCTTTTGGTTCTCGTTCTGTTTAGGACTTGGGGGTTGCCATGAGTAGCCGTGGTGGTGGTGGAGGAAGTAGTAGATTGGAAGGAGTGTTAGTTCTAGTGTTGGT